>JABFPJ010000268.1:0-49736 GCA_022817425.1 Gryon sp. ZL-2020 | reverse complement strand
AAAATTCCATATTTTAAGTAAAAAAAATCGCAATTGCTTCAAATTTGGGGAGATTAAAGCTTAAGGTTTATATAAAAATATTCAATTAAAAAAATTGTGAAAAAAAATTTTTTGCAAATTTGGGGGGTATCAAACTTTGACATTTTTTATGACCAAATTTTTCAGTGCATTCAAACTTCCATAATATTGCAAAAATTTTTGCAAAAATAATTTTTGATATTGGGAAGTTAAAATTTGCATACTCTTTTATAATATACTAAAATTTCATTCAAATCGAATGAGAACTTTAGTTTTTACAAATGTTTGAAATTTCCATCTTTT
Source organism: Gryon sp. ZL-2020 (assembly GCA_022817425.1). Classification (NCBI taxonomy): domain Eukaryota; kingdom Metazoa; phylum Arthropoda; class Insecta; order Hymenoptera; family Scelionidae; genus Gryon; species Gryon sp. ZL-2020. The sequence continues at coordinate 49,415 of JABFPJ010000268.1, read as the reverse complement.
TTTGTAGTTTAGAAAATTTTTCCAAACTTTTGACCGGTAGTGTATGTGTTCATGAAACATTTTAAAGTGTACATCATTTTTTCCATTTATGTATGAAAATCAATTTTCTTTTACAATTTTTTAACATTTTTTACTGGCAAAAATATATTCATTGTTACATATTATTATTAGCCAGGATAACATGAAATGAATCAAATATTGAAAATAATTGCAAATAAACGATAAATTTGTGGTTGAATCATATGCGTATTATATTCAGCGTGAAATAGATGTAGCAGCAACGTTGAAAACGCGCGCGAATATCATGCATCGAATCGATACATAAATATCTTGTCGTCAATTTCACATGTAGCGCGAGAAAAACGTCTCGACGTAAATCTCAGTGATTCGGACAATGCTGCATTTCTATATTGTTGCTATACTGCGCGCCATGCATGTTTGTGTGTATATACGCGTGCGATGCGTGGCGGAAGAGAAAAATAATCGAGTCGAGGGAGACATATCGTGTGTTCGCATCATTGCAAAGTGGGCTCGCCCTGCCAAGAGTTCGAAATTCACTCTATCCCTTTGCGCATCGGTAACCAAGAGATGCAGGACAAACAACTTTTTTCCGCGAAGCTCTCTAAGGATGAATAATAGTTTTTCTACTTTCACGAAAGATGATATTTGGTCTCGACGTTAAAAAAGGACGAAAAAAAAGAAGCGAACACAACGTGAACGACACAAAATGAAAAAAGATGTTTACGTTATGGCACTGAAATTATTCAGCAAAATTTAGAAGCGTAAAATCAGTTGGCAATACTTTTGCTTGGCAAATATATTTAGACGCGAATATATTTCTTGGTCCCATTCTGTCTCGGAATATAATGGAATTCATCAAGGAGAAAACGCCTAAAATGGTTACACAAACAAAACAATAAACGGATTTTCTTAATTAAAGACGTTCCAATCTTCTTATCTCACTGCGGTGTGACGCGCGTTTCGCGCGAGATTGCGCAAATTTTACAAAATCTTCCGCGTCGCGTATTTACTCAGACAGTTTGTTCTTCTACCTAGGGTTATTCGTACCCGTTTTCTCAACCCGCCTTTTACTGGCAGTCTCGTTGCAAAGCATGGCTGCGTCCTCCTTTGCGCATTTATCAGGATTTTCAAAGCAGCTAGACTTTTTAAGCTGCAATAAATTTGCTTGTGCGCGAAGGACTCCCCGAAGTTCTAACGACGTCCGAAGATCGAGACGGCCATGAAAAAGACGTTTTAAAATGTAATTTCGAGAAAAAGCAAAACGTAAAATCAAATCTTGATTTAAAATTATTGATTTCACGATTTTATTTATTTTAAAATTCTTCTCGTTTCTAACGCAATTCGTTTAATACAAATTAAAAAAAGAAATTTTTTTCTTTTCCTAAATGTTGGCCCAAAAATGAAAGAAAATAAGAAAGTAATATACAGTTTTAGAAACTAAACAGGTGATATCATATACAGTGATTTTTCGTGTGTAATGTCACAAGCAAACGGAAAAACTAACGCCTAATGGAGGTTGATGTCGGTGTTAACGGGCGTCGGTACGTAGCAGAATAGGGGTGCGGGACGGAACGAAGCGGTTATTATCTATCGCTCTCGTTACCACAGGTTGCTCGTAAAACGGCCGCATCCGGGGAATGGGAGTACAGAGGAATATAGGTAGAGACATAGGTACAAGAGAGAAGGTACGACAAACGTACAGTTTCTCGTGTCTGGCTACTTGCTCGCAAATGTGTCATACTTCTTTGAATACCCCGACAGGACATTACGTTGAGCGCGAATGGACAGTTACGCTTGGGGTACAATTTTGTAACTTTTGTGCTCGATTCATAAGCGTGAACTGATGCTACATGTTCCCTCGACTCTCCCACAGTTTTCATCCTTTATCCTTTTCTATCGTTTACTCTTTCATTGCTTGCCATACATGTGATTCAGTAAATGAATTAATTATTCATTTTTAATATACCAAAAAAAAGCATATAAAAAATGTATTGTCAAAATAATTGAATTTATTATTAAAAAAAAGCAAATTTTTTACTTCGTCTAAAAATAATAAAATCGAATAATAATATATTTTATTTGATATAACATTGAGCGATAAACTGCAATAAAACAACACGAATATAATTCACTCATCGCAAGAAAGGTAAAAGAGAAGCATATTAAAATTAAAAGCTGAAACAAAAAGCGAAAAGAAAAGTAAAAAAAGAATGAATGCAGCGAAATCAGAACGACGTGTCAGAATTTCAAAGAAAATAAAATGACGTAGAAATGTGTCGCAATATAAAGACAGAGTCGGCAAGTGCATTCGCAGCAGATAACGAGATTAACGAGTGCAGGATAGAACGATCAGACGCAGCTGAGTGAAAGAGAAACAAAGAGAAAAAGCGTGAGGGAGAAAGAGAAGGACAGTGAGTGAGAAAGAAAGAGTGCCTGTGGGGACGATCGGATTGAGATCGAGTTGGACTTTTTTTATCATTGGACGGTGCACAAGCGCGAATTGCGCTTGCACCGCTTTAACCCCTGCGGGGCAACAGTGCGCTGTCGCGACAGGGGGGCAGCGCCGACACCGCAACGATATCGTGCAGCGTGTGTAGTGCTCGCAGAGAGCACAGCCGTTGCAGCCGGAGCCCATAAATCTCCAGGGATACAGATGGCTCTAGCGTCGCGTGAGCTGCAACCTACCCCATGCGGGGTGCCATGGAACGCCCCCCGCCCCCTTTCACGTGTTCACCGTCTCGCTTCTTCATTATCGTTTTCTCTTTCTTTCAGCCGCTGCCCCTATACGAGACTTCACTTCGACGTTACCCTCTCTCTTTCACTGTGACCGAATTACCAAATCCCACCTTCCGACTAAAGCCGCTAGATCGTGCCACGAACAATTTCACTGCCGTACCGATACAACCAAATTTCAATTCTAATCAAATCCAAAATATTCCCATTCAATCGTCTTTAATGTCAGTTTAATTGTCTTGTTGAAGATGTATTTCTTTATATAATTAAACAAATAAAGATATTGTTCAAGTAAATAATTATCTTGATAGACAAATATACAATGTTGTATGTTACAATGATTTCATCTTAAAAATGTTAAATTGAAATGATAATTTAATATAAATCGTAACTTTTAACATGAAATGAAATTATAACATTTATTCTCTATTCAAGTGTGTATATTTAAACCATCATCTGTTGTTATAAACTGTTTAAAGCAAAGTTTTTGAAGTTAAAAGATACGGACACATTGTTCTGCTTGAAATGAAAAATAAGAGGAGGAATTGCTTGGCGTGCAACATTTCCCCCACGGAGCTCTCTCGCACATTGCAAAGTACGCGGAGTCGACGACATAGTGTCTGAGGAAAATATTACTTCATCTTTCTCTTTTACGAGCACTATCTTGCTCTTTTTCTCTTATGTTGCACAGTGATATCGTCGAGTGATGTATTACTGTAGATATTTCACGTCGACGCATACTTGTCTTATAGTGTGGGGGAGAGGATAGCAAAGTATATTGGCGGCCACCGCGGATTCTCTTCCAGAAGACCAAAATACGTTGTCCATATTAAAATCATAAAAATCAACTCCAACTTTTACAATATTCTTCTAGAAAATACAAAATCATTTGGATATTCAATAGCTCGAAAATATATAATACAGAATATTATCAATTTATTACAAATACAAATTGTAAGGTATTTTTCTCCAAGTTTAATTCGTATTTCCAAGTATTGTTATAAATAAACTATAATTTTGTCTGAACAAATGAATTCGTATATCCTATAATTAAATTGAATTTTGTTGTACGAGTTGAAGAATGTTGTTAAAATTAGAGATGTTCTAAAGCTATCTTTGTATTCTGCAGATATATGCAATGGCAGGCTCGTGTACGTTGGTATGGATCCAGAGTGTGGGAGTCGAATGAGCATTTGGTACGAGGGCCAGAGAGCCAGAAAGCAAGCCAGCAAAGCCAGAGAGCAAGCAAGCTATCCAGCCGAGTCGTCTAAGTTGAAAGAAGAAAAGAGACAAATGGTTAGAGAAAGAAGAAAGAGGACACCGATGATGAATCACCCGCCAAGAGTTAGGGAGAGAGTACGAAGAGAAGAGCAATAAGAGAAGAGAGAGGGACGCTACGCAAAAAAGGCACCGCGTCAGAGGAACGCGTTAGACCGAGTCAGTTACGAACTTATCTGTAGATCGCGGTTGGTACCTCTGAGGTCCGAGGGTAATAGGAAGGAACACACCGGGACAACCGGTATTTCTTCGACGCTCAACGTCGAATAATATCGCGTCTTCTTGCGTAGTCGTTTATCGCCCAAGCTGACCTTGAATCTGCAACGCATGATTAATCGAATACCGGACAAATCGCGCGATTCCTCTTTTTCATGCTGTCGGTTCCATAAACTTCTTAAGGCGAACAAATTCCTCGCAGGATTTGAATGTAAGCTATCAGACGCGAATTATCTTCGCCATTTTTATTTGCCACATAGCCATCTTCTATGAAAACGAATGGCAAAACTCAGATAACGCGTCTTGAATTTCGAAACTCGACGAGACTTTTCTGATAATGGCGACTGACTCAGATAGAACGACAAATTTGTTGTGGATTACGAAGATGTTGTAACTAAGTAGCTTGAGGTCTTCTAAGTTAACTAATTACAATGGGACTTTAGTTAAACCAGAATTACAAATTGTCTTTGGGATACAACCGGTAAACTTCCAGTTACTTCAAGTAGGCGTTTGGTTGAAATGATCTGTTGGTACTTGAATTGGTACTTGCAATATAGCTTTTATGATTTCTGCAGAAACATAAAAACGTTCTATTGTTCTATCGACAAGAACAAGTTTAATCTATCCCTTGACAATTAAAACAGATAGTCACACCTGATTCAAGGGACTTCCTTGGCCAATTTTAAGAAGCATCGAGAAATTGAGATTTCTTGATCGGACAACAAGCACGAGAAAAGATAAAAGAAGTTCGTCGTCATCAAACTGGAAAGAAGGATATATATATGTACAGATATAGATATAGATGTATATGTACGCATCTCAAGAATGTATATACGGGAGTCGCGCGCTCGGTCACGGGTAATGGTTTTACGAGCATCAGGGGTGATATAAAGAAAATGAAAAACACCAGTGCTGCCAACGTGCACGGCCTCACTCCTATAACTAACTACACTGTTCCCTCTGTCTTGCGCTGTTACTTCTTCTTAGGTTATATGGAAGGCCATGTTTCCACCCACCTTGCAGCAGCAGTTCCCTATGGAGTGTATTATAATTAACTCGCGCACTCTCATCAGAAAGATACCAGCGACCCTTTAAAAAGCTAACATTCTTATTCACCCCATTTTGTAACCGCCGACTTGGTGCTAATCTATCTTGTTCTGTATGACTTTTTAAAATGATCACGATAAAAATTCACTATATACTTCTGAATTTAAGTGACTGAATCAACGGAAAATGAAAATATTTTTTTCTTGAGAAATAGTGGCATTTTTTAATATCTTTTTTACAAACAAAAACATATGACATGGTTGATTTACTTGGAAAACAAAATTTAATATGTAATAATTTAACTTTAATCTAACAAATAATACATCATGAGTCACTCCAATTGATGACACAGACTTATTTATTATGTATGCAATTTACACAAAAACTTGTGTTTTGATTATTCTAATCTCTTCTATGAGTTTCAAACTGTCATCCTATATGATTTATATGAAACAGGTAATACCACTAACTGCAAAGTCAAGCATACTACAAGTACAAAACCTAAGATTAAATTCGAGATAATTGTTATGAAAAATGTGAAATTTATTTTGACTATGTGAAAAATGCAAAATTTATTTAAGTGCAAATGAATTGAGTGATCCATTTTTTAGTTGAAACAACTAAAAAATTGTTGAAGTTAATAAAACATTAAGTTAAACTAATGAAAATGCAGTTATTTTAATTATAATTTTATTTATTTCAACTAAAACTGTGTGTGCAATAAAGAAAAACTTTGTACATATATTTTTTTTCAACTTTACTTGTTTTAAATCTACAAGTATGCACCATATGAATTTGTAGGAGAATTTAGCTGCTAAAGTTGTCATTTATTTCACGTTTCACGTAACTAAGCAGACACATAATAAATTGAACAGGTGATATTTATTGAGTGCAAGCGGTCAGGAAACATTTAACTCGCGTCAGTCTCACTCGACTGTCTTGGGTGGTCTTTATAAATAAAGCCCAGTGGAAACTGGTAATGTTTTGAACGGATAAGATGTGCGTTGGAATCGAGAAGTTGGAGTATGCACCGTCAAAACAGGATTATTCATTTCTGAGCCTAGTATCGGAAATAATTACGAGTTAACATTCATATATGATTGCACGAGAGTGACAGACAACGCGCTCATTCATGCGCACCGTACGCTAGCCAGCCGTGTAATTCGCGGCCAACTATCCTTTACCAAGCGTGTGAAATACGAGCCTAGAAGTGTCATGGCCGAAGCTCTTTCACGGAATGATAAACAGCTACAATGGTATGCGGGAGGATTGAAATAGTGTCCCTGAAGTCTAGTCCTGTGCACCTCCAAACCGTTGCCCTATAAAAACTGCGACAAAATTTCGCTGGACTTCGTCGATATTAACATCAGCTCAGACTTTTTCGCTTGACTTCTCTAATTATTTTGCGAGGAACCAATAAGACAAAAACATATTTCAAGGTTTCTCAGTTGCACATGTAAAATAACACTTTATATTCGTCTTCATATTTTCTTAGAATAAAATCTGCGTTTGCAAAAACGCAGCTCTCTACAAAAAATAATAATACAATTTGCAATGGATATATTCTTGTTAAATATGTAGTATTGAATGACATTAAATGATATTTTAATACAAATATAAGCGTCATTGTAAGGATAATATTGGTGTGAATCAGTCGTGAATCATATTTAAATGGAACATCTTTTGTTTGAAAAATGGGATGGAAGTGAGTAATATAATTTGGCAACACTGCCGTCGCCATCGTGTTGGCTTCAAGTGAGTGTGTGTGTGTGTTAGAAATATCCGAGAAGCGTATGCTAGGCTCCGACTAGCTGAGGCGGAAAAAAAGAAACAAAAATAAAACGATCTTTACATTTTGTGTTGGGAGCTCTAGCCAGCTTGCCTTGTTCTATACTCTCTCATCCCATTCTCGTATTACATCCCAAAGCATCCCGGCCCACTGGAATAAACCGAGACAGCCCTATAGTTGCTACTTCTTAACGTTCTTTCTCGCTTCTCTTTTTCGCTATGTCTTCTTCCTCGTACTAGTTCGGATTCTCCACAACCAAGGAGATTCTGGCAGTCTTTCGAGCGCGGTCCTTTATTGTTGTGTAAATTCAAGCCAATGGCGCCGCTAAAAAGGACACCACCATAGTATGCGCTTTTAAATGCTAATATCAAACCAGATTTTCGAAATCTCGCGTACTCAAAGTATGCGCTAAAAGACGTGCCACCTAACGTATTAGTGCTTGGCGAGTTTGTAGATTCAACGAAAATGCAACATAGAACCTCATTGTTTTGCTTAAATCTCACGCTCTTACTTTTCCAGCAATTAAATTTTACTCCAAATGTTAGACCGATCGCATTTTATCTAAATGAGACTATAGGATTATGCGCCATTATTTTCGTTCGATTCTATTGGCAGTCTATTGATCTTTATTGTTATACGGAAATTTATTTCGAAATTTTCTAAATACTTTTCTTTGTATCTAACAATTTATGTATGCATTATTTTTCTTAGAAGAAAATGAGTATTTTTATGGATAGTTTATTAAGTTAGGATAATTAAATAATTAAATAAAAGCCCATGTGGAAGACAGCGCAATCTAGCGAACTATGGCTGAACCTTTAAGCCTCCCCTCCATGACTTAGCTATTGTCGTTTCCCTTTGATCGTTTTCTTTCTCTCTCGTCTGTTTCTGTTTCATCCCAATTCCCTCTCCATTTCATCTTTGAAACTGACCGGATCGCAAAGGCGTAAGTTTTATGATACTTCGGGTTGCAGCGCGTAATAATGAGTCTCATAAATGTCACGATAATATCAACAAGACGATATACTGTCATGCGTTACGCACGACGAAACACACAAGCTGATAATGAACCGTAATCAAAACAAACCATAAAACAACTACATACAGTTGCTTTGCAAGGCGGCACTTCCACTTCCCTAATATACCGCTTTGAATGTATAAATGATTCGCGTAAAATTGCATTACCAAAAACAATGTCTTTGAATTAACTCACATAATAAAACATTACTGAATGCAATGATTTAATGTAATTTCTTAAATCAATTCACTCGTTACAATAACAAGAATGTAAAACGAAACAAGAAAAAAAGTAAATATACTTCAACTAATTTGGCTATTTAAATTGGTCATTTCGAGATTTGTTTAATGACGTGTCAAATATCATGTTCTTTGAGGAGGATTTTTAGGAGATGGCAGACAGCGGTAGGTCAGGGTTTGATTGCAGGAAGGAAGCAGTTAGGCCCGGTTAAAGTCGTTAAGCTAAGTTTACGAGGTGTTACCGGCAGCGTAACCTGTAAATCTTAAGGCGGGCGGCGCGTGCCAGTGGCCGCCCTTGAAAGCATTCGCTGGAAGGGGTAATGGTTCTCAGGCTGTGTGGGAGTGGGGTAAAACTACTACTGACTATACGAACGTCTTTATGGATCGTAAATGTCTTCCTTTACCGCCGATAAAGATCCCGAACCTACAATTGACGAGAGCCCGTCGGCGTTTTGATGCGGTTAACTTTATTTAATAAAACCTCAGATTCTATCATCAAGGCAATAAATATACGCATAAATAAACATGCATTTAGCGTCATAATCAAATAAATATTCAATGATGTGTTGATTAAGTTTTGTACAAATATTTAAATGACTGCGCTGTCGTTATTTTATATTATTATGGGTGAGAATTCGATATTATCTAAATGGCTGCATCGTAAATGTCGGCCAAGTCGATAAAAGTGGCCATCAAGGAAGCAACGGACGAATCATGAACTATTAACGAAACGCTTAACTTGGTTGGTAGGCCTCAAAATTGAAGTGTGGACGATCAACGGTCGGTAAAGTAGACGCTATTATACCGACTGTCTCACTCCTTGTTTGTACTGCCATCTAACTAATGGTCGCGTAATTGAAAAACTACTTTATTGCTTTGAATGCTATAAAACTAGCTGAACATGTTTATTTTATTTAGTTGCAAAAAAATTGAAGCAACTTTGAATAAAATGATTGAATTATGACTTTCATGATACAATAAATTTTTATGGAATATTATAAGATTTATTTTGCATGTTTAAAGTTGTCTTTTTTGAGAACTATAGTTTTGTTATGTCTCCGCCCTTCGACCACACCCACGAAGCCCACGAAAGTGAGAGGGGTAAGCAGCCATAACTATAAGGAATGACTTTTAAACCACGAGATGGCACTACTATTCCGGAAGTTCATCTAAAGTAATAGAAGAGATTTATGTGGACATATAGATTTCTTTTCTCTTTCTAAGAAAAATATATAGAGTGAATAAGTGCAGATTTTCTGCAAGTTGGTATATATATAGATGTACTTAAATAATAAAATAATCTTAGGATGAAAAATATTTTCTAAGGATATTTTATTATTTCGTAAATGTATAATATTTAATAAGCACTTGAAAAATTTATGTATTCAAATATGTGTAAAGCAAATAAACATAGTACAAATTAAACTGAAATATTTTAGTTTTTATTTAAGTTTTGTATTAGAGTTTTAATACAAATTATATTATTCCAATTATTTTTCAATTATTATACACTTTTCAGTTTTATTATTTATCAAACATTAAAATGTTCTTCTTGTGATGATTGTTGAATAAAAAAAATATTATATAGAATAGTAAAGTAAATTGTTATAAAAAAAATGTTGAATTTATGAATGACTGTAACTTTTTATATATTTACATTATGTATGATATATATTTTAATAATTACTGTGTCAATAAATACAAAAATCATTTGGAGTGTGAGTACATTTATAATATATCGATTCATCATTGAAACTAAAAAGTTAATTATCATATCGTTTTAATGAAGTCATTATAGTAATTATATTCATTTATATAATATACCAAGTCACGAAATAAGATGTAATGATACATTATTTTCAATAAACATTTAGAAATAATACTACATTTACTTTAATTTGATTCTTATTTGAAATACACACCTAATTACGTTAATACTAATAATTCTCTCTTAAAATAAAAAAATAAAAGCATTTTAACAAAAAATAAATATACATCAATTTTTAATAGATAAAACATAAGATAATAATAAATATTACACTTTGTGTAAAAAATATTATATATTTTAACAATAAATTATTTTGTTATTTAATGTATTTTAACATACGAAAAAAAAGTTATATAGGAAAAAGTACCATTTAACATTGGAATCGAAACGTATCGTGTCATATATTCAAAAAATTCCTATATCAATATAATATATAATGCAAAAGTTTTGAAAAAGATTTATTAATATTTACTAGAATTATAGGAAAAAGTACCATAAAATATATAGGAATTAAGACGTATAGGTATCAATACATATAGGTATCAATACATTTTAAAAATTTCTATACCAATTTAAGAAAAATTTTTAGTTCTTAAAGTAAATTTTACTATAAAAAAATACTTTTTCCTATAATTCTAGTCCATATTAATAAAAGTTTTTTTTTGCGTGCAATAAAGATGAACGTAATGAATATCATTTGCGTGATAAAGTCAATAAAATACTAAGACACAGTTACTAAAATTAATATTTGTCACATAAAATTGCAATAAAAAAAACTTTGCATTTTGATGAATCAATTATCTAAATATAAATGTACATAAATAAAAGCAAATGAGTCGCATCCATTAAACGGATGCGTAATTGATAACAGAAAACAGTACGGTTTCAAAAGCACTCCGAATGAATATAAACTTCAGTGTAAAGAAACAGCAGTCAACAACTTGACTCTTAACGATCGTCAGATGTTTCTTTACATAATGTTATTAGCCGTTTTGTGGAAGCTTGATAGCTGATTCGAATGACCACGCGTAGGCTGAAGCGGTAGAAAGCAAACGGTGAGATATTTATGTTCTACCCGAGAAAATTGCATATGCAAGAGATATGGAAAAGTATGAGACGCGCGCCTTTTGCCGCATATGTGGTGCAATTTTATCTGTCGGTGCTCATAAATTCTTATTTGCGACTTAAGCTACCATTTTTTTTATCAGGACGAACTTCCGTCAATTGTAGGTTTGTTAAAGCTATTTAAGACGCCGATTATCGTGTTTGAGATGAGCAAATGATGTAGATTAATAAATATTGAATTACACTCACAAGTGATACTAATATTATATTTACTTTCTAACCAATTACACAGTTGAATAAACACTTTTACTCGAACATTAATTTATTTCATAAATTAAATTCAAATCTATTACGGCCCATTAGATCTATTTATTATAATCATGTCCACAATCAATTTTCCACTTGTATGAATATAATTTTGATTCGATTGCTTGCGGTTATTAATTTTCACTACAGTATCTTTAATATGTATAATTAAATAAATAATGACTTCATAAAAATTAAATAAAATTAAAAAGTTTGAACGCCGCGGCATATCTGTCTCAGATCTCTTATCATTAATATAATTTATTAACTGTGAGCTATTAAAAGTTTTCATGAATTTTCATAAAACTATGTTTTATAACAAAGAACTCAACAAATATATTCACCGTCGACAGATACATGTAGTTTTAATTTATATATATAGTAATTCAACGTAATTATGTCGACGTAATTAACGTCTAACCACAAGTATATGTAAGATATGTATTGCATAATTAGAATAAGAAATTGAAGTAATATGAAACTGACATTGTACGTGTAGGTAAAACAATTTGGACTATATGCAGAGAACAATAAAACAACGTTACACAGTTTTTTATAGAAATACATAATTAATTATGTTATGCAAATTATAAAAAATTTGTCTTTTCTGGTAGATATATACTTTTATATTTTTACATACAATTATTTATTTAAATTGAATATGATACTTTTATATGAAATAAGTTTTTTAATAAATACGAATATAACACCCAAATGTATTAAAAATAAGAATAAATTAATTTACTTAAAAATCATCATTTATTATTTTAGTGATGTTATAAACATCATGTTTTATACACATGATGAAATGTATTAATTTTAAATCAATGTTTGAATGTAAAATAATTATTTTAGTGGGTGATATATATTATACTACTTTCAATAGTAAAATCAATTCACTTTTTTGAAAGCTTTTTTTGTCAACTGACATAATGAAGTTGTAATAGTAGTGACTTTTTTGGCACAAGACATTCAATTAAAAAGTTTGTTCGGATTGTTGAATATATTCTTCTCAGAAACAAATTTTAACTTTTTATTAGCAAAAATTGCATATATTGAGCATTTTTTATCAGTCGATAAATTGACTGAAACAATTTAAATAATTACGTTTATTATTATATCATATCAAAATTTCAAAATACGCTATTAAATTTCATAATAAGTATTTGTATATTCAAATGTAATGTTTATTTTTTAAGTGACTTTTTATATTACAAAATTCACAATGAATATGTATGATAAAGATAATGCTTTTGAACTGTTTCTGTGAATAAACCTTCGAGAATCTATTTTTTCACATCTGTTTGTCATCTAAATTCTCATTATTATTATTAGAAAGCCGACTAATAAAAAGTGTTTTTTAATGCGTTTGAAATTATTGAACAAAGCATTTGAAACATTTATCTGTAAAATGTACATACGAAAAAAATCTTTTCTTTGATTTCCTTTTTCAAGAAACGACAACATCATACTTTATGAGGATGTGACCACTTTTTGTCGCACAAAAAACTTTCTATTTTCTCACTTTCTCTAGGATTGGTTCATAAAAATGTAGCTAAGACAGAAAAAAATCTCATTTTATAACTAGTATAATTATAAAATGGGATTGGAATACGATGAAAAAATTACATTACTTTGAGAAAATTATGCAGGGATGTTCTTTTCAATTATAAGAATTTATTCTAAGTTATTATCTGAGATTTATTATCTATGTCAATTAAAATAAACCTTTTTTTCATTTGGCCTACAATATTATCATTGTTTAGAAAAAAGGTAAAAAAATTTATTTTGATCACAACAATTATGTTGAAAGTGGAATTTTGCTAAATACAAAAGCATTTGATTGTATCATAATTATGATTCAAAATAAAATAAAAAATAATTCACATAAACAGAATCAACTGGTCGTTCAACTCATCAAGTATAAAAATAAACCAGCAAAAATGAGATTTGAAAGAATGAAAGTATAGTAAGTAGTCACGCGGTCATTTTTGTTAGTTATATAACATTTCACTTTAAACACCTTGTTGGTTTCTTTTACTTTTGCGTGCTGAACCATCTATATTTGGGTACGTGTTTAACGCAAGTAGTTCTGCACGCGAATAGAATACTTGCAACAAATTACGAAAGCACGCTTGCACGCGGTTGAAGCTCATTAGATATGCCATAGTAAGATAGTTTCGAAGGAGGGACGGTCTTTGGACAGTGTCAGCACAAGTTCACTAGCGATATTAAAAACATGGTGCGCTGTTTTGTTTTTCATAAATGCATAAAACGTGTTACTTCATTTAATCAACGAGGGTCTCACGCACTTTATGTTATTCGATAAATTTGATTTGCTCACGAAAACGTCACGAAAAATGCGAATTACATTGGAAGAAAAATTATAATGTTTATTCAAAATTTTAATTAATTTCAACAACAATTTACGAGCAAATTTATTCGTGATCACGTTTATATGATAATTTCATGTGTTTTCTTACGATTATTATAACACATTCAATGATGTTATCAACAATGCTTACTTTTTTCATATTAAATTAAATGGTAATTTAATTCTTTTTACATTGTTAAAAAACCGTTAAAAACATTAAGGGTAAATAAAATTGAATGTAGAAAATTAATTTTTTTAATTTGATAATAATAAAAATGTTAATATATAATTTATATATCATCTACTTTACTCTTTAAGGCTCATTTGTAATCTTTATATGCCGACGCCATTGTCTCCAATGCAATAGCTTATTCTTAGGTTTAATTGTGGATTTATCTCCAACAAGTAGAGTAGGCTTTCTTCTCATAAACTATTCGAATGAAGTCGTTATCATGGTAAAACAGATATCTACTTCGGTTGTTTCCGTTCAGATACCTTAGAATTAAATTTGCCTTTCGCGTGTGCCGCCAACAGGGCACCCCTTGTTCCCTTGAGAATCGCTTCGTGACGCAGTATCTACTTTTGCGACTTCCCTTTCTCTTGTCACAATAAAATAATGTGTCAGGAAAACGAATTTCGTTGAGAACTTAAATTTGTTTCACATTTATGAATTTTTCTTCGTCTCTAATCTTAATTAAATTTTAACTATATTATGGTAGATAGGATAGAGAAAAAAATTGCATCTTCTCCTCCCCCCATTAAAATGATCATATCAGAATGAGAAACGAGTTGTCGTATTTTATTCATAATCTATTGTATATTATGAGGCTGGTCTTAATATTTTGAGTTTCCTCTCTATTTTCACCCTTGATTTTGAATTACTGAAAAGATATCCTAACAAGGGTGGGACATTGATTTAAGTGTTTCTTATATTTTATGAGGTCTCATGTTTAATGTAAAATACCTTTCTGATATATTACGCAAAAGACCATAAATATAAAATATATATAAATGAAAGAAATCAGTCATATAAACAAAAACAAATATGATAAGAATAAAAGTATTATAGAAGAAGTTGTATCAGAACTGAACTGCAAAAACAAGTATCTCTTTGAAATATTAGAGGTTACATGAAGAATAATTTTATGATTAAATTTTAGTGAAAATATTTTTATATTCCATTTAATAATATTGATAGACAAAATGTTCATTCGTCTCTATGCTGAAGATTCATACTTATTTTTTGTTTGTTTTGTTATTTTATTTTAAATTGTAAAGATCTCAGTTATGTAATCGACACTTATACACATTATGCAATATTTGTTTATTTTCATTAGAGTTAACTCTAAAATTAAAAAAAATTATTTAATATTTTAATTAGATTTATATGTCATAAACAATCAAAATCAAATTAAAAATTCATTCTTATATTTGGTTAACATTAATTTGCATTGAATAATATCTCAGATACAGAAATAGCTTGAAAATTGTGAACTTGTTATTCAATATTTACAATCAAATTTTATTTAACAAATTGTTCAACTCACTTTGTTATATTTAAGAATAAATTTTACATTTAATTGATTAATCGAATACCAAACAAATGTTTATATTTAATATTGACTTTACAAGTATTTTTCTTTAAATGTGTATTCATAAACTAATGACAAAAAATTTGACTTTTTATGTAATTGAAAACAACAAATACTTATGATGCCATAAAATGTTGTTAAAAGATCAGTTTGACCTGAACCATGTTTTATTCCTAGTACGTTTTAGTTTGGAAAAAACGTTTTATTTTTCAGTCACATGAAAAATAAGATTTTTATTAATGTCAAATATCAAAAAATTTCCGCAACGCTAAAATATATTTTTTTAAAAAGGTTTGCAATAACAACGGTTTTAATAATTTACAATTTATATGTTAGCTTTTTCATGTAAATGTCTTAAAATAATTATTGAATACTGAAATATGTTATTCTATAACTTGATTGAGATACTTGTTTCTACAGCAAATTATTTTATGTATTATTTGAGGAACATAAATTGTCTTACCTTAATACAGCGGTGTACATTGTGGTACTAGCAGAGTATGGTGTGGATTGGCATTGGGGAGATTAGGGGGGCTCCGGTGCAGGGCGTACCCCTAGTTGCCCCCCTCAGGACCTCCTCCACCACCCCCTTGCTGTTGGTGCGCAGCGGCGGCTGCCGCCGCGGCGGCTTTTTGTGCTTGTGCTTGTTTTTCTTGTTCGTTTAATTCCTTGATCGCTTGTATCTCCTTCTTCAATTTCATCCGTCGATTTTGGAACCAAATTTTGATCTGTCTTTCTGTTAGACATAACGCGTGCGCCATTTCGATCCGCCTCCGCCTTGTCAGATAGTGGTTTGTGTGGAACTCCTTCTCCAGCTCCAACGTTTGGTAGCGCGTGTAAGTTTGTCTCCCGCGTCTGCGCAGTCCATTCGCTCCTATAAACAAACAAATCATTCATTAGACTTTTATTCTAAATTGTTAAATATTCGTCTTAATTGCAAAGCTAGCTAGAAAGAGATAACGATTTGCTTGTTTAGGATGTCTGTTTGATCTTCATAAGACGTGGATTTCAGAAAAAACATTAAATAACGGGTTAAGTTGTAGCAAGTACTTAGTAAAAGTAATTCTTATTTCTAGTTAAATATTACAATTACTGTTTGACTTGAGATAGAAACTCGTTTTCGTATCAGGAATTTAAATTGACTAGTCGTACAACTAACTGTCAATTCTTTGAAATTAGAAGCAGAATGAAATATCTTTATAATGCTAAATATTCTCGCCCAATTAATAATAGTTGTTATAAACTAGTAAATATTTCACGTTAATAGCTTTGGTGAATAGAAAGTAATTGTATCATTAAAATGATTTATATAAGTATTACAGTAAATAATTAAGGAACAAAAACATATGACAATTCAATGTCATAAATTTAAAATTCAAATTAATTCTTTAATGCTTATGTGTTATACAATAACTGTCAATTAAAATTATGCATTAAATTCAGATTATTTCAATTTCTGTTTTTATATTTTTTTTTTTAATAAGTGAATGTTTTAAATAATATCCGATTCACGTAATGTACTTCGAATTATAATAATGATCAATGTTTTTCCAGAGAAAATGGCGTTCAAAATAAAAAAATGAAAGTTTGGTTTGGTTAAAAAAGTCAATTATTAAAAAATTCATTTGTTTTTATTTTATAAGTAAGTTATGAGTTCAAGTGAAGGATGCATTTGCCGTTTTATAATCATATGATTTATTTTATAAAAAAATAATGAGATGTAGTTGTTCTAAACTTAGTACAAAAAGGCATTTGATTCAAAATTTGTTAGTTTTTAGACAAAAATGCTTCGTTTACAGTTTCTGTAAAAAATAAATATCTCAAATTTAGTCAAATATATTTTTTTTAAATTGTATAATTGTATAATTTCACTTATTACAAAAAGTGCAATTAATCTCTTATTATTTTATTTGTCTATGTTCATGTGTAATACAGTTAATCTATTCAAAACTTTTTCTAGAATTGATTTAGTGAATTTGTAAATTACCACTAGGTAAAAAGTAAAAAAAATAATAATAATAATAAATTTTAAATGGCCATACGATGGAAAAGAAATAAATGTGCACCGTAGCCATTACACGATATTGCTCATGAACGTTTGTAAAAGTGGAAAACTGAAAAACGAGTTGAGAGAGAGAAAAACGAAGTAAGTAAGGCACAAAAAGATTCCAATATGACACAGTTTTCTGCACGTCGTCAATAAAAATGACGTAAATTGCATGAAGTCTAACTGCGGTTGGAGTAAGTATCGCTGAATAGCCACTTGGGTACAGTAGCAGAATAAACTCGGCTAGGGTTCAAGCTCACCTTATCGGCTGTTACTGCCTCGTAAAATGCCCGGTTTCACATCGAGCGCCACGAAATAGCGGACTGCGCCAGTTACCTCGTTCGCACGATTGGTGTAAAATATCAACGTCCATAATACGTTGGTTGGTTGGTTCGTGCCATACGACGTGCGTTTCGCCCTTTGCCGAAAGCGTTTGGTACCTCGTTAAAACGACGAGTCCCTTTTCGACAATTAATTACCACCAATGAACTGGGGTGAATTTGAACGTCGTCTATCGATTGCAACTAGCGGAATTTTAATAGCTAAACTTCTGCACTCACTTCACGACAATACACTTCTTAACGAGACTCATAAATATCCAGCTCCAAATTAGGTCTCATTATTTAGGGAGTAATTCACATTCCTTGCATTTTTTGTACATGATTATTCGAGTTTCTAAGGGGATGGACTTGGAATTTAAAGTAAGACAAAACAACGAGTATTCGGAATCTACAAATAATCCATTAATCATGTTTAATTTCGACTGAAAAATGACGTTAAATAAAGTGTCGAGATAATTGCAAAATAAATTGTCTTTGTAAATGTGCGCTTCAGGCAAAATATTTTGAAAAAAGTATTAGAGTGAACGTAATAAATAGCGTTATCGAAGTGACTTTTGGAAGCTCATCGTTTGTCAAGCGAACATAAACCAATCGGGTCCATAATCGCCATGTGAATTGGCGAACAGTTCATATCAGTGTCGTGTTTATTACAGCAACGTAATCAAGTGCAGCGCGAGTCCTGGTCCAACCCTCTCTCAAACAGTGTATTCTCGTGCCATAGTATCGTATCCGCAATAGCAGAATGGCGGGGTTGTAAAAATTATGACGCGGTGTTTATAAGGGTTATTTGTCACGCGGCCCACCGGGAAGCACTCGCTCTCGCTCATTTTTATCACTTGTCTTTGTTTCGCTCACTTTTAACGTGAACGCCATCAGCTTCTCCCGCCCCTCTGTCTATCCTGTGTATTTGTGTATTTGTGTGTGACCCTTTAAGAAACGAGCGCGTCCCACCAAGGGATTTTGGTGATAGACTCCCCGAACTTATAAATAAAGGAGAGATCCCCAATTAAGCCGCCCTCATACGTCTCCGCAAAGTAGAAAATGTGACAAGCCCAGCGTTCCCTTATTCGTCTTTCCGGCATGTATTCGTATTTAGTTCGCCATGCTGAATGTTTTTTTTTCCTCTCTGTCTCACTCGCACGCCCATCTATTCGTTTTCTTTTCGATTCATCTTACTTTGCGTTACGTATACGTTTGCCGAGGGGTCTACAAAAGTAAAGAAACGCACTCACGTTTAATCGAGGGGCTGTACGGAATTTGATGCTGAATTCGCAAAACGTGTCCCATCCGGTACAGAGTGCAAAGTCAAAGAAATAAAGGATAAGAGGGTAGGACGAAAACCTCATCGTGAATTAAGACGCAGGCGTGAGGAAAGCTTCTCGGGCAGACTGTTTAGGTTAAACAGTTTTACGTCTGCCCTCAACTAATTATTCGAAAAGTTGTTTTAATTATATTCAAAAGGGTTGAAGACAAATTTGTTATGAGAAGATGATCAGTTTCATAAATCAAGTTAAATACCATTGCAGAAGGAGGCACACATTTATAGCGTATTATAAATCAAGCGAACAAAAAATTGCCAAAATTTCTTGTAAAATAAACGAACACTTTTTCATGAAAATTTACATCGCTGAGTTTCGCGCAAGAGCAGCGACGAGGATAACGTTTTTACGACAGAGTAATATATACATCCGATCATTACTCATGCGTCTCCTGAAAACGCCGCGTTCGTTTCCTCGAGCGCTTTGCTCGAACGATACTTCGCGCAACGAATTATTCCCGTAAGCCGCTAACGCGCGTATAGCATTCCAATAGACATTTATTTTCGCATAAACATTTAGCGAGGTTCCTCTCCCCAGGTCGTTTATATAAGACGAACTCGAGAGAAACTCCGTTGCGTGAAGCTGAGTTAATGCCGAAAACGATCGCAAAAGCACTTGTTTTATTTTAAAGGCACACCCAACCAACCCCCTCATTCAACAGTTCATATGTAGATCTAACTTTGATCTTTTTATTATCTAATTTACATTTTCCATTACGCTGGATTTTCGTCGATGTATACGTATAATATGGATAAAATGATCATATTATATGCATTTATATGGAATTAAGCATTTCCGACATTATTGGTTCGATATTGTCAATGATTTTATCTATAGATGTATAGAGTTACAATTCAATGATTAAAACTAAATACAAATTACAGAATCTTATTTATTCATATATATTTATACTTAAAATCAAATATCGATACTTAATCTTTTTTTAAAAAACGTAATTTTTTTTAGAAAAGTATATTTTTGATGCACTTATTACAAAAAATGTCATGTATAACTGTGTTTGTAATGATGATGACTCGTTTTATACTTGTTGAAATTAAATGATACTTGATTTAATTTAATGGTTATTGCTGTTTGATGGAACATCCAGTCTTCTAATTATTTTTATTTATTTTTCTTCTCTAGATAATCTGATTGAATGAGAATCGCCGAGAACCAATCAAATCAATGTAAGTGGATTGGTACAAACGTTAAATATTTCTCAGGATTTAATATGAAATATATCCTCAAGGACCTTAAGTTTTTGTTTGAGAGATTAATGAACGGACACTATAAATCATAGGGAGAACGTCCTAAATCGCAACATCGAAGCTTCTTGTGATATCAATTTGTCTATACTAAGTTTAGTCTGGATGTATGTTATTGCGTGGATTTGTCTCCAGTTAAAGTTCATTGATTCGTGATAAACAAGGATCATTTCACAATTTCGTAAGATTGTCTACTTTCCTTTTCTTTATTTTATTTAATTATAAGGCCTGAATAAATACTTTATTAATTAAAACTAACAGTTGGTCTTGTGGTAGTGGATATCACAACAGTTTGTGTAATATATTATTCATTCAACGTTGAGAACTCGTATTTCATAGCGTTGGTATAATTAAGATACAAAAGCATAATTATGGCTCAACAGAACTGCTGTGCTTTCCATCTCCTGGCGGTATTTTCAGCGAAACGCCAACCTCTTCCTTCGTTGTAACAAGGGTGGAAGGAAGTTTGGGGCGAAAACTCAAGGAAAGTTGTTTCGCGATACGATGAAGAAGGAAAACAGGATGTGCAGCAGTATGGCACAGCTGGAGAGCCTGTTAGTCAACCATAATTAATAACTTATTGCGGAATTTACAAAGAAACTGATGGCTCGGTATCACGTGTGCTCTTGCAGTAGCCATGTTTGCAATGATCATTCACGAAGAAAAGCCCTCAATATAATACCTTTCCAACCGTAAACATATCATGAGAATTAACGTGTACTATTTTCTTTTTCCTCCGCTAGAAATGCATTAGTACAAATAGCAGCATCCTCGAATTACGACAAATAATTAATTAGATTGTCCGTAATTGTATACCAACATATATATATATATATATTTATATTCAACATTTCCTGAGCTTATTTATCAAATTTATCTACATCTCCCACATAATTTCAAAAAGTTGAAATCGATCTCATAAAACTGCGACGCATTAATCTTCGACATTTTTTCTGGCCAAACAGGAAAATACTCTTATCCAACTCATCTAAAGCTTGAAACATAATAAATCAGAAACATCAAAAAAGAGTAATTTTTCTCGACATTGGTTGGTTACGGACGGAATCCAAATAGGACCACGACGTGGACGTCCAGTCCGAAGAAGCGACGGGGAAAAATGAGTATTTAGAAAAGAGTATACGAAGAAGGAGAAAATGTTGAGTAAGAAAGAGAGATAGAGTAGGGTGACGGCGCGGGGTCGAGTAGGAGAGTCGAGCAGAAAGTTGAAGACAGGGAGGGAAAGTAAACTACAGAGTGCGGGGGAGAGGGGGAGAAAGGCCATAACTCACGCCCCCGAGAGGATTACCTACCTTGGCAGAACTGGAGAAGGGTATCCAAGTTGAGCTACGGCCTTGCTGCGTAGCTACGCGTTTCTCATACCGAATGTCTCCGGCTTCTAGCTTAGGGTATGTCGAGAGAAATGGAAGGTGTTTTCCTACGCCCGGCATTTTGTGTCCTGAACTCACGCCCGTTGGGACAAACCCGAAACTTACGACACGCGAACGACTCCTTTTTCTCCCTCAAGAATGAGGGTGCTACTTCGAGAAGAAGCGTGAAATTATCACAATTATGTCCGCAGGGTTTGCCCGAAATAAACGCGCGCCATACGGACACGAGCACTTGTGTTCTTGGATCCATCTTTTTAGTCCCTTCAAATAATGAATTTTGGACCAAGGGTCCATAGAAGAATCACACATACCGATTGTATGTCGGTTTTAAATATCCACTGAACACAGTCTGATGTCAAATATTCTTGGGGTTAAATATGCTTTTATTACAGATATGTTGAACAAGGATAATACAAGATAATAATAATTTATAACGGTTGGATAAAGAGACGCAAAGAATACTATTCAATCATGAAAACAAGTTTGCGGAGTTTTTTATTGTGAAATAATAAATACATATTAGATAGCGGAGTAACGTGTTGGTATGATTAAGTGTGAATATAACTGGAAAATGAGGAAACAAAAACTGGAACGATTGAAGACAATTTAAAATTGTACTGAAAACATAAAGACACTATACTATTAAAAGCGCTCGGTATAGTGGAGAAAAAAAACTGTGGAAATTCTTGTCTCGTCTTTACATCACATCAAAGAATACTAAAACTTGGCGCGACAATGAAAATAAGTAACTCAGTAGATGGAATAAAACGGAAGAAGATAATTAAAATTTCTCTTTGGTTTAACTTCTGTAGTAGTAATTAAGTTATGAATAAACTTTTATAGAATAAGAACAAAATGGAGTTTTATGATATATAGTCTTTGACCTTTGTCTACGTCTAAAGAAAATATCGGTTATAGAAGGAACTACGAAGAACTTCGGAAGTCGGGAGTTTATGCGACGCGAACAAGAATGTTGCTGCTTGCGCATTGGGGTACTATAAGAAGAACGAATGGAACGCCCGTGAATAAGATATCGGCTTTATATGTGCAGAATTTTTGCGAAAGACCTTGTGGACACCTACGCGACAAAAGAAACAGATTTTTTTTATTCGAATATTTCACATTGTGTAGCATGCAGTACCACGGACCCTTCTTCAGGCTAATGCGTTTTTATTGAATAACTAACATGCTTCGTATACAAATCATAAGCCGTAACTATAATATCTCCTAATATCTTTCTTTTTGTACCTTTTTCCAACGAAAGCAGAAGAATTTTATATTCATTTTTAATTATTCAAATTCATTTTCATAAAAGGCAAAAACGTGACTTTAGCCAGCAGACAAACTTGAATTAAATAGCAAGAAAATTTGTTGAAAGGCTCAAGCTGAATTAGCATTAATGGTGGTCCTATAACAAACACGCGAAGTTATTTTTACAAAAGCGGACCGCCACAGAATCGTGTTTGCCATATGTATGAAACGCGAAATTTCCCCGAGGACTTCATACATTTTAGAAACCCTCCGATGAAAAGAAGTTGCCACTCACTCTTTTTCTCGCGCACAGTTCTTGTCGTCGCGAAATAACGTCGCTTAAATGCGTCGTAAATCTACGACCGAATTTAAAACAACTACATATAAAGAAACTATCGCAAGAAGTATCTAACTGTTTTCAAGAAGAAACAATCCGATTTTTCATTCAGATAAAAGTACAATTTTGACTTTATTTTTTTAATAATATAAAACAGTTCAATTATATTCAGACAATTTCTATTTTTACTTCAAATTATACTCATTGTTATTCGTTGCTGAAAAAAATTAATTAGGGAAGATCAGTAGAACCTTTATACTTGAATGATTGTTTCTTTTATCGTGTGTTTTTATTTTTGATAATTGTTTTTTAACAAGTAAGCATGGATGAAACCGCAGCACTTTAGCAACTGCTGTTGCTTGGCTGTAACTGTAATAATTATGTAAAGACTAAGGAAAACGGAGCATTGCGAGCAGCACTGGAGAAAAGAAGACGACGCAGAAGAATCACGAACACAGAGAGAGAGAGAGAGAGAAAGAAGAAAAAAGAGGAGGAGGAGGTGAACGAGACGAAACCCTAAACAAAAGAAATAAAACGATGGAGATGGTGGAGAAGATGGCATGCAAAAGAGGCTTTCGTAGGTAAGCGAAGCAAGCCGGTTGTAAGGCGACACCTCATGGGTCCGGACCTCTAACTCAACGTCCCCTATCCCCTCTGTTCTTCCTTCGTGCTGCGACGAAAGAAAACGGAGCCACTTTTGCCTTTATTTCTATCTTCGTTTGCTTCTTCGATCTACTCCATTACACGTTTTTCCAGAATTCAAAGTAACGTATTTTTCTTTTAGAGTCATTTTAACTCTCAATGATATATTCTATTTATAACGTAAACTGATAGTCTAGAGAAACATTTTTTATTGCTCTAATTTCAGGTAACCGGGTGATATAAAAATTTACTGGAACATCACTTGAGTTACTGAAGCGATCAGACAAGAAACTTGTAGCCTGTCCAAGTAGAGGGTCCTAGAAGGTGTCGCTTTAATCAAACATCTTTTACAACTGGTGGCAAATGGAATGGCTTGACACCAAAAGGAAAGTGAACGAAGAAAAAGAAAAGGAAGAAGAAGCAGAAGAGGAAGAAAAAAAAAAAGAAACTGGGAGGTCAATAAAAAACAAGAAAGCAAACGAGATGGGAATCGCAGGTGGGTAACCCTCTGACACCCTCTAACGAAACGGATCGTCTGTCTTACTTACTCGATTCACATCTATAAACTCACACGCTGGACAACACACGGAGTATGTGAACGTTGCGCGCGTATTTCCGTCCGACGACGGACACGACCAGCGGGCAACCAACTAACCACCCATATATCTGCGTCCTAAAAGGAATTCCAGAATATATTTTACATATGCTTTATTGCTGCCTTATTCCTCGACTCTATGCCACGAACTGCTTCGCTCTTTCTTTGTCAGAGCAGTTTCACATAGAAACGCATACGCGCACACTACAAAGGGTTGCAGGATTTAACGGATGTATGAGTCATCATGTTAAAGTACACGAGTGTCACCTGCTTTAAAGATAAGCGAACTTGGATGTTATGTGGAGTGGCCTTAATTTTGCTTGCGTGATAATCTGACTTTGCTTTTGCGAATTTTGTGCCAACGTTTAGAGCGCCATTTCGTATAACGTTAACTTTGAACTAAAAATAATCGTCGGCCGAATTTTGGCGCGCTTCCATAATCCACTTTGATTTCAGATAGAGAGAAACGTGTCATTCAGAACCGCTGATGCTTTTATCACCACGAGTTATTCATAAGTTGTCTAATCGTTCACTTTCTACAAATCAAAGCTCCTTTCAACGCATACGTATATCACGCCGTGCTTCATGATTACGGCGCCGGAAAATTATTTTCGAGTCTCGTTACACATGTCATTGCAATTCAAATGCATATGTAACCGTAAAGAGCAATTATGGATGAATCATTTAAATTAAGTAAATTTAGAGTTTGAATGATTTACTGTTTTTTAAATGTAATTTGATCATGCTTTTCATGCATCTTAAGCAATGTTTTTAACGTGAAAAGAAAATTATTCCACTTCATTTTTTACATTTCAAATGAATAAGATTATATTTTGAAAGATAATTAGTTACTAATTAGTTTTGCAGTCAATAATATGATACTGTAATTCGAATAAGTATTTTTGACAACGACCCCTACTTTAGGAAGGGCTGTGTCCGGCCCGATTCTTCTGAAGCCCCGGGGGGCAGCCAATTGAGTGGGGAGAGCCGGTTCCAACGACATGTTCGCCATCACGCTTGCGCCAAAGAAACTATTATTATGGAGGATTCGATGAAATATCATGGTTTTGTTCTTATGCGCAATTTTTGCAATTTGCATTACCTTTTATTAAAGTCAAAATTATAATTATAATAAAATGATAAACCTTTACTTTTATATGATTTTTAACTTTCAATTTTTTTAATATTATATCACTTTATGCGATGAAAATAATGGAATTTAAATATCGTTAAAAACTTTTGTAATGAAATAATTCATTATGAAATTATCAAATATAATATCTGTTTAGCCGTCAACAGTATGCTGATATTTAAATCATCAAGAATTAACATACGCAGCATTGTTGTAAATGCATGAATACATTATAACTGATAGATTTATAAAACGAAAGAGAAAGTCATGAAACACAGTGATTCGATTGTTTTTATGTGCGTAGTATATGATGCTAGAATATTTTTAGCATTAATTTATACAAATTAAAACAACCAATTTAACATTTACGGTTATTCCTTTTCATTTCGTTATATTAGAATAATGTATCTTAACAAAAATAAATAAATGAAAAAAAAATTAAACTTTCGCTTCGTTTTTCTTGCCTTTTTTTTAGTTGCTGGAATTATTTCACGAGTGTGCAAAAATAATAATGGACTGCAATAAATCAGCAAAACTAAGCTAACAAGTTCTCGAAACTCTTCCATTCATGATAACCGAACTGCTATACCAATCCGAAACGCGCGAACGATTCAACTTCGCTTCCAAAAATGTATGAGCTTGTAACTTTGCCATTCGGCATATTAAATTCTTCGGTTGTTTGCGGCTTTGGCTGAATGAGCGAATGGTTTTATGACACACTAGCGCGTTTGCCTGTGTAACCCCAGTAGCAAAACCTGTGCACAAGATGACGCACACCGGTTTGGGATTTCTCGAAAAGGCATTAGGAACGCAAAGAAAAACGGCACAGAGGAAGAAAACGAAGACGTTACGTGACTCGGTTTGAAGAATTTAAAACGCCCGATTTCCACGCAAACGCTTCCTCGAGTCTCCTATAAAAAGCCTCGCGTTTACTTGCGAGGGTAAGAGAACTTTCAAAGCAGAGCCAGGAAAATACGCTTTATCGTAAATATGCAAATTTTTGATAAAGTACAATTTTGCAAAAGTTTTTCATGAAAATTTTATAAAATTTGTTGTTAAATGTTTTTGTCTGTTCTATTTTTGATTCAGATTACTCTAAAATTAGGTAGCAAGTTAATATTTTGTTTCAAAATGTATTTAAAGACGATATGATACAATAAACAGTTAAACATTCTAACAATTAATTTCATTAAAAGTTTTCATGAAAAGTAACTGCATCCTTGAAAATAACGTAGTGTCATGAATTATTCAAACTGTTTAATGATGATGTCAACGTACGCAACTTATAACATGTGAACATGTGTTTTCAAGTTTCAACATTTTTCACCGTCTCTTAATCCAGAGAGTTCAAAAGTTTTTACATTCTTCAAATTATAGTTCAGAAAAATGAAATAAATGTCACAATATAATTAGCAAAACTAAAAGGTATTTATATCAAACTTGCAAATCTAACGGCAAAGCGAGAGCTATATTCCCAATACCTTGAAGAAGGTTAATAGTAAACTCGAGACGATTTTGCATTTCTTGTATTCTGATCCTGATATCGCTTCCGAAGCGAGAGATTCTAAATCACTGGGGACCTAGTAAAGGCTGAAATCCCAAGGAGGAGACGATGCAAACACACAAAACAAACAAAGGCGCAGAACACAAAAAGACGTAAAACGACAAGAGACATAAACTAGAATGGAAATTCTCCAGCAGAGCACATTGCCCTCGAAATCGTTTCTCAACTTTTTCTCTCGAAATATCGTTTCTCTTTTTAGAATAATTACCAAATTCTCTGTCATCTTCATACATTCCTCTATGTTTAATATTAATTTTCCATTTTTCCTCTAATTTTTCTTTCTATTTTACATACTTTGTTAATCCTTTATTTCTTTGAAATGTCTAACAAAGGTAAAAGAACGACGAGGATGTTTTCATGATCTGCAAAAATTGATTCTATCCTTCTAACAGCTGCAGCAATTCTATAACAACAATCTTCCGAATCATCGACTTTTGAATAGATTGTTGCTGGTTGTACGTGATATTCTTAGCTTGGTCTTCTTCTATCTTCTTACGTCTCATTTTAGACACAATATATCAAACATGCGGTATACAAAGTGTCGGAGGGAGTATTGAATAAACAACAGCAGCAGCAGTAACAACTACAGCCAGTGCTGATCAGCTTCTCAATTGAACGTCGAGTTGCAAAGTCGCGAGATTCCGTGGTCGTAGCGTCGCACCCCGTCGTCTCATGACTTACGGGTTAACGATAACGCTCGGCTACCACGGAGTCTTAATCAGCATAAATCATACCGACAATACAAAATCGCTCTTCTGCTCCTTCTACGAAGCCGAAGCTAACCAGTTAACGTGATCAAGCACAGCGAGTGTGTATATGTACTTTAAAGGAATCGATCCAGGGGTTTCGTCTTGAGCTTTCTGCAGATTTTCACTGCACGATGGTGCGTGCTACTTACGGCCAAAACATTAAGTTAGTGTCACGATGCGCATGTTAACCAGTGATAAGGTAATCTCACAGTGGCCTAGAACATCGCTTAATTAGAGTCTTGCATTATTGATTGTTCTTTCCACATTTATTCGAAAAAGCTATTTCAGATTACAGTACCGACAATGGAATAATGCAATAGTATATTTACGATGTGCTTTGGTGTATTATAATCTGTACTTAGAAATGGTAGATTAGTTTAGAAAACCGGGGAATAACAAAATCTAACAATTATTGCATTTACGAGTTTTACCGAGTTTTACATGTTAGTACAATTAGTTATACGAATTCAGTTTACAGAAAGTTGACTTATTTCTGGAAGAATATTTAAAGGAAACTGTTCTTTTTGTCAACAAAATTAAGTTCTTGGGAAATATTATTTTTTATGATTTGAAATTAGTCATGACAAATATAAATTTATTTTTGTTGTTGATTTTGTTAGTTAATCATTGATAATATTATTTAAAATTCACTCACTAATCAAATTAAGATACTTTATACTTTTTTGTTATTAAAACCGATTCGATTAAATTATTTATTATTTCAAAACTAGAGATAGCAATTTATTAACGATAAAGAAGGTTTCATGTTTTGTTTGTAGATTTCGTTTTACAATGCTTCTAGGTTGATTTAAAAAGGGGGCTTACTCTTTTATCGTTGTTGAATTCTAATAAGGAATTGGTGGTTATCACGGTTGATAAGTTTCTGGATGGCGGACAATGCAGAACGTAAATTAAGATTCGTAATTAATTATACAGCCGACAACTTCGTGACTTGCTTAGTTGTTCAGGTCAAGAAACTGAGTTGATATGTTCATTACTTGTCTTCAGTTAATGATTCCCTTTATCAGTTGTATGTCTGTAAATGAATATTAATGTTTGCTTACATTAAGAGTTGTTCTCTCTCACACTAATTCATGTTCATTCATTCTTCATGTTAATTTTTTACGTTGTTTATAATCATATCATTACAATATGTAAATGTTCAATCTATCTTTTTACGAATAATTATGTTGGTTTTGAGACTTTAATAAATATGTTTATATAATTTATTTAATTTTATTTGATTTCGCAATTTATTAATAAACTTTTTTGCCTTACGAACAGGTTGATCAAATATTGCGATGAAATAAATACACATTATTGTTCTTTTTAAATAATAAGTTAAACGAGTAATACAAATATTTTTTTCATTGTAATATTTTCAAGTAACGCACACATGCGCGGTCTACAAAATACACAGTAAAATGGAAAATATAGTTCCTTCGCCGATAAAGACTACGCAAAAAACTTTTTTTTACCCTTGAAAACTAGTAATTATCACTGTGATGAAGAAATAAACTGTTTAATATTCATTAGATCACAAATACATATCAAATTCGATTTATCAAAATAGAATGCATCTTGAATTAATTATGATTTGCTTATTTCAATATATTTATTCATTCATATTAAAGAGTAATTTCAAAATATATTTGAGAAATATAACTGCGAACATTTCTTCACCCAATATTAGATGAAATAAAAGAAATGCCGAAAAATACTCAATCGTTGTAAGTATTGATCGTAATTTGTTGCAAATCTTGGGTAACGCGAACAGCGAGTTTCCGATTTCGTGAAATCCTTCCGATGTGCTCTGTAATTGTAAACATTGGATTAATGCAAATGCCTGCCTAAAAGCTTAATTGCTTCGATAAAGTATGGACGCAGCATTAAATTCAAATTCATGTAAATTCATTCAAATTTATGAGAAATATTGGTAGACGCGGAGCACTTACAGGAAAAGGGAGAAAAATAAAAATTAGTCCCCGCAGAGACGGCCCTCGTGCAACGTGACTTCTTCTCAGTCTTTTTTTCTTTCTTCATCAGCGCCATTTTGTAATGCATGCTCAGTCGCAACGAATCCGCGAACGAGATCCGAGCGTTGCACTTCCAGTTTTTGTGTATCTTCGAAGACTCTTACTTGGGATCTCTTCTTTTTTTTTTCTTTTACCCACCCTATTCTTCATTTGCAGAGGATGATAGAGTCCGCAAAAACGCAAAAATGCGCGACATGCACTTTCGTGCATTTCAAATTAACAACTCGCCAAGTCGATGCAGGAATGAGCTTTGGAAATCTCACCGACATTGTTTTGTCGGCTTTAAATGAAATAATTACAAACGTATGGCGTAAAAAATTGTTTGAAACTTAATTGCACGAGATAATGGCGGTGCGCGCGTTCCGCGGCGTGATTAGATAAGCACCCTTTTACTCCGATAAAAGTATTTGGCCCTGAAAAAGCACCCATACTATGACGAGAATTTTGTCGTAAATACAATAGGCACGGGAATTACGAGTGAAGCGGTTTCCCGAGCATCACGCGCTGATTTATCGTTGCAGTTGCGTAAATCGATTTCAAGTCGCTCAATAGGGCGAGCGGAGCGATTGCCTACCAGTCGAGCCAAATTTCTCAATTTATCCGCAAAAATGAATTACCAATTTTGAGATCGAATATCCGATGTGATTTCTACCCCGAGGAGAGACCAAATTTATGTGATGCGAAGCACTTTACACGGTTCTAGCTTGAATTTAACTTCACGAAAGTGTATTGGTTAACAGCGAAAAAATAAACAAAAAAACGGAGAAAAATTGCACGAAATATTATAACAGAAGCCGCAAAACTAATCATTATCTTTTTTTTGTTATGTGTTTTTATCTTGATTATTTAACCAAAGTTCGTTTATAGTTCAGAAACTTGTTTACACGAAATGATTAGTTTGCAGATAAACAATGATAACATCTAAAAGTCGATTCACTAATGGTTTAAAGCTGGAATCGTATCAGAGCCATAGTTGATGCCGTTTCGTGTAAATAGGTCTTTGGGGATTCCATTTGCCGGAACCGAATCTTAATCCGCAGTCAAAAAGCAGATTGTTGAAGCACAGTTTATCCGAAAAATCCGATTAAATCAAATTTGTCGATTGGTTTGTACATATTACAGAAGGTTATTTATTCAGAAGTGTAATATCGTACGGAGTTAAATAATTATCTCATATGTCATTATTAAGATAGCGTAAACGATGTTCTGCATATTTTCCATCCTATATATTTCAACATGGTTTCTAAAAAAATTAAAATCTTATGAATATAAAATATTCATATATGACCATTAAAAATAATCAAACATATTTTTATGTTTCCAACATATTATTATAAATAATTTATCTGTCAAATAAATGTTAAAATTATCTGTTATCAAAGTGAAAATGAATGATTAAGTTTTATGTTAAAAATATATTTCCTTATTTGTAATGAAAAATTGAAAAAAAGTAAATCATAAAAATAATAATAAATAATATTTCTACCTTATTTACGAATATGAGAGTAAAAAGTAATGTCTGTAATCGTTGAGAATTAAATGACAATTCATTAGAAATTGATTGTCCACTGATTCTAGTTTGCTCAAAGACATAATCATTGAAATGCATTCATAAAGCCTATGGTTGAGGAGCCGCATCAAAAACCGCTTTGTTTACGTACTCCCGCATTAACGTTTATTCATTCAATCTGATGGCACATAATCAACAACGACACCTGTAATTTGAACTGCAAAACTGATAAGCAGAGTAAAATAATTGTTAATGTCGAGTAAAAAAGCATGCGCTATTTACGGATGATTTGCCCGAAGCAATCAAGGGTAAAGGGACTTGTACGGTATTATTAAGTTAACCAAAGCTTATGAACTTACGAAGTCGCTGATCTTGTTTTTCATAAGTACTACGATAAAAGCGAAACAATCATGTTTGCATTATACAATTTAGCAGCGTTTTAATACACTTGGAGTTAAAAGTCAGAGAATTGGACCAAAAATAACTCCCGCCATTATTAAAATTGCCACGTAATTGTCGATATTTACGCAGAATAAAAGAACGAATACGAAGGCATGAGTTGTTTTTCAATTCTTGGACGACGAGTAATGATGTGCAGACATAATGAGTGCAGTGCACGAATTTGACGCTGATGGTGCCGAGGCTGTGCCTATATCTTTCATGGTCTGCTTTTTGTGGCGTTTTATTTTTAAGTAGGCCAGCATTTCAGTGCAGCCTCCAGCGTGCAAAAAACGTCGTCGCAAAATGCTTGGCGTAAAACGCGACGGCACTACCCTTCTTAAGGCAATTACCCCTTTGACTCGCCCATTTCTCCTCCCAGCATAAACGTTCCGCAAAGTTGGCCAACTCTCAACGTCCACGCGCAAATTGTGGGTTATTATCGCAATGTTACGTTCATTTGAAAGAGCCGGACGTGCTTTCATGCAACGATTTGCAAGATCTCGATCATTGTCGATATTTTGCGGCTCAAATCGATTTGTAATAAATATATTGACCGGTTGTTTCATGCGAGAATCATTGCAAACGAAAGCGACGACATTGCGAGCATGTTTCACGATACGTTACATGAACGTATTTATCACGAACGACACGCGTACAACGTCGTGGACCACTTTATAGAGGAGTACCATAGACGTTCGGCAGCCATTTCAAATGAACGAAATACTTCACATTGACAGGAACAAGTTCACGACTTGTAAAAATACGCACAACAACATGATTTGAAATGAATAAATAGGGGGAATAAGTGAAACGAAATAATCATTATAGTTTTCATCGGCACGGAATGGATAGATTTATGTCAAAAGTGTTTAAGTGTCGAATTGATCTGAGGAATAAAGGGACTTGTTCAAATATTTTGATCACTTTCTATTGAAGTCATTTAAAAAACATTTCTTCAAAACGATGTTATTAAGTTATTTATTTATTAAGTTATATCATATAAAAAAAATTGTTTTTATAGGTTAAAATCACACACTTTTGATTTGATGTAATAAGTATAACCGTATTTTTAAAAAACACACAGAAAGACACGCAAATCTAAATAATTTATTTGTTAATATTTTTCTCATAGGTTTTAAAGACTTTTCAAGATAAAACAATTTCTTAAATTTATAACAATGATAAATCAACAAAAGATTAATGTACATTCGACTCAGCAAAATCTTATAAGATTTTTCAACAAATGTGAAAAGAAAAATAAATGACGATAATGATAATAAATACAATAAGTGTGAGGAATAATACAAAGTTGTGAAATAAAATGTAATTCAAGCAGTGATATTAACTTTCTATTATAATAATGTAAAGCTATTATAATTCACATCATTTATCTTTCATCAACATTCTTCAACGTGAGAGAATTAAATTTAATATTAAAGGCATGATTCTAATAACGAAACACCGAATAATTCTCAAGGTTGCTTTCCTGCATATTAACAACATTACATGTTCCCCATACATGACAAAAAACCGTCAGAGAAATATACGACGGTCGTTTGCGAGTGCCTTAACCACATAATCACGCCATCCTATCATAAAACTTATTAAACTGAAATCCGAAAAATAGCGTACAAAAACGTGTGCGGAGGAAGACGAAAAAAAAAGCGTCGCGCACATCTGTACACGTGTAAATTATCTCTGGCGATGACGCTCGTCAGTGGAATATTATCCCCGGAGTATCATAGCGGTGAGGAAAGCAGCGCGCTTATTTTCTAGGCTTTCAATGCAAAAAATATGATCGTAGGGTTCGAAACTCCCATGGGCATGCCTCAGCCGACAAACGATGAAGAGAATAGAAGTTTTACCTGAGAGAGTGGAACAACGAAAACAACGAGAGGAAGAAAGGCAGGAAGGGGCGGCAAAAGAGGCAAAAGAGGGAGAAGAGGGCAAGGACCGAAAGAGAGGGTTGCAGGCGCGCCAAGAACGAAAGAGAGAAGAGGCAGATCAAAGCGTGTACAAGAAGAAATAAATGGAGGCCGCACAAGGGGGAGGAGGAGGAGGAGGTGGAGGAAGAGGGGGAGGCCGGGGGGACGCACAGGGATATCGAGAGCGGACCTCCCAAGTTGCGCCGAGATGGCGGATCATCATCATCGTCGCGTCATTCGTGAGCCGAATACACGACGAGTTGAATTACATTTTTACAAAAACCGTCTCTCTGTTCCTCTTCGATGTCAGCATCCCGCATCTTTTTGCAAATCGCAATTCCTCTCCCCGAAACCATTACCTGACTACCCTACAAATACCAACTCAAAATCGACAAAACAACACATCCCAGTAAGTAAATGTCGCAATAACGGATTATGCAACAAGTAATTGACGCATTTTTCTTTTTCTTTTTAAGTGTTTCTTTTTTTTTCTTTCTCTTAATTGGCCGTTAGAAAGTGTTACTTGCAGTTATCGTAACTACATTTAATCGACGAATGTTCTCAAGGCCAGGCGTCGAATTAGCTGATTAATTCGCAATCATCTTGCACTGCCATTTGACTGGTGTAGTCTGATATTAAACGGGGCGGGAATTTGGATTCATAGAATTCAAATTATCACCGAAGCTCAGAATGGAAATTAGGTTTAGCGGATGAAATTATGGTTATGTAATCGTGATTGGTGTTCAATTAGACGATTAAATCCCGATACAAGGCACTGCAAGGATTCCTGGCGACAGATGATATTGAGCTAACAGACATTAATTTCACGGATGTACCGAGATATATTTGAAGTTTAGGGATTCTGATCCCCAAGTGCGCAAGGGTAAGATAAGGTGCCTTCCGCACACTATAATTAATGGAAGGAGTAGAACTGCCGCCGCATAAATGACGGATAAACGTTCAAAGCCTGAGAGATTACATCTTCTGCGCTCAAAAATACCAAAATTCACTTACATTTTTATTCCCGCGATACATATCTCAGACAAATTTTAATCGTATCTCCAAATTTGCACTTAACTCAACTTTCTTATATTTTAGTATGAAGAATAATATATAAATATTTATTAAACAATTGTTTCTCATAAATTATGATTTCTTTTTTTTATTCAATGTCAAATTCTAATAAAACTTTAAATCAAATACG
This sequence comes from Gryon sp. ZL-2020, assembly GCA_022817425.1. NCBI lineage: Eukaryota > Metazoa > Arthropoda > Insecta > Hymenoptera > Scelionidae > Gryon > Gryon sp. ZL-2020. Next base: position 14,223 of record JABFPJ010000268.1, on the reverse strand, counting down.
TTTTTTAGCAAAATATGTTTTCCTTGTGAAGGAAATTTATTATTTAGTTCTTGTAAATAAAACTTTGATTTATTCATGTATATTGTATAAAATGAATTATAAACTTAATAATGTGAGGTTTATAAAGGAAATCGGAATACCGCATATGTAAGCATCAAATTTCAAAATGAGTGAAACCGTTCCGACATATGGTTATACGTACGCGCCATAGCTTTTTTCTAAGTAACCTTCAATGTATCACAAGTTTGCCATAAAATTGGAAAAGCTTGTGCCAGAAAAGATAACTAATCAGACTATAGTTGCGGATGCAGCAGTTTGTTATTGGTGCAGAATGCTAAGTAATCTGATACATTTTTGTGCCGACTATAGGCAACATATAGGGAGTAACCCCTCCACATTCAAAGAAGAATCACGATGGGTTCTTTCTTCTGAATATGGCGGTTGTCTAACATCTGTCGCTTGTTACGGAGACATCTCGCAATGACAATCCTCGAACTGGAAAAGGGTCGGTCAATATTCAATTTATTTTATTTCCTTGCTCAAGGAAACGAATGTCGGAAAATATTAGGGAAACGTCTTTTATATGACAACAAAAATCCAAAGAAAAATCTTGTAAGAAAATTCGTGTTCAGAATATATATATCGAATTTTTGGTTCTTTCGATGATTTGTCAGATTTGCGGATTTTTACTTTTGTATAGACAATTGATATAGCGGTTGGATTTATTTAAAAAAGAATGGCATTAAATTATCTTTTGATTTGAATGAATAGATTCAAATAGTGTTGTTATCTCGCAAAATACTTCGCGTTTGAAGCCGCGACTGGAATCTTCGAGATGCTGGCATCTTCCACCTTCTCGTCGGCTGAAGAGAACAGCGTGCCAGGTAGATTTTATCTAAATGAATATATTCATTATAAAAAGAGTGCTGTTACTTAAGCCGCGCATACAAAAAATACTACTATAAATATTGATGGTCTTTCATGTCGAGATGCTGTTTTCAGTCGTGATCGCCTAATCTATTCTCAAGCGTGACCCTTAGTGCCACGATAGATTCTGCGCTCATACATCTCGATAAATATGAGAACGCAAATCAATATTGATGTCTTTATTAGCAATTACTAAATTGTGAATGGCTGAAATTTAACCGGATTGTAGCCATAATTTCATTTAAAAAAATAAATAGTTAAAATACAAATTAATTAATAATTTATTATAAAAAATAACTATCAATTCAACAACAAATCGTAAACATATATATACATATATCATTTTTAATATAGTATTATTTTGAAAAAATGTGTGTAGATATTTTTTAATTTTTAAGCAAAATTTTGTTTAACGGAAAAATGTATTTTCAATCAATTTTGTAATGTAAAATATTATTTTTTACTTATTTTTGGGGTTGATATTTTTAAATTTCTTTTGTGAAGTTGTAAAACCATAAATATAGTATAAATTAGAAGATCTTTTTTTCCCGTGTACAGATTTTTTTCATTTGATTAGGATATACTTAAGTTTTAAAAACGAAAATGTTATCTGTCACAATCTTTGTATTACTGACATCTTCTCACATTGAAATAAATGTTACATCATCACAATCACGAACGATCTAGCTTTTAAAGCTTATAAAAGTATCTGTACGAGTTTCTGATATACTAGATAAAAGTAATATTTACACGTTGCGTATAATCTACCATTCGTTATCTAAACGTGAAGCATAATTGCGAAAAACAGTGATCTTATAAAAAAAAAGTTTTTACTACAGTATGAATAAATTAACAATAAATTTTGCGCTAGAGTTAACTACTGATTAAGATTCTGTTCAAGGACTGTCATGTACATCACATTATTCATCTTAAATCTTAGGGATCATTCAAAAACTCGTTTTACTTAATAAAAATTACTCGCTGATTCTTATAATAAGATTTTTTATACTAATATTTGTTTAATGCTCGTTTTGTCCGAAACTTGAAAGCACTGAATGACTAATTTTATACTTTTTAAATACAATCGAAAACTAGAATATCAGTAGTACGTAGAAGGAGCATAAATAAAACGAAGTAGTGTAAGAAGGAAGGTCATATATTATATATACGTACGAAGGGTGTACCTGTATGTTCGATATCAAAGTTCCATCGCCAAACGTGGCGATACGGACTACACTTCGTACAGTAATACACAGAACACAACGAACGTTCACTTACGGAACAATAAACAGCCTTGCTGAAAACTAGATACACAGAGGCAAAGTTAACGAAGAAAGAGAGAAACGAAAGATCAACACACTTCTCTCGTTAATTGGTAAGAGTTCGATTCTATCAGGATTGAAAATACGAGAGCCCGTGATGCGGGATGTTGAATGCTGATCAGTCGACTGTCAGATCTCAGATCGATTTTATAACTTGATGACTCGCAAATGTGAAAGTCATTTTTGCATTTTAACGTTTTTCCCTTAACTAACTAACTCGCCATCCCTTTTCATACCATTTGCATATCATCAACAATAAATTCCTTACCGCCCCCTTCTTCTCCTCCAAACAATCATCATTAGCGAAGACGATGAATTACCATGATAAATGCGCCGAGAAAGTTTCTCGTGTAAGGAGCTCGTGATGTTTATGCGAAGTGAACTTATAAATGATACATGAATGGACAAGGCGCAGACTAGACGTCGTGTCTTTAATTCGCTTTAATGAAAACATTGCGCTCTGCAACAAACTAAAGACAGAACAAAACAAAGTTGCATCTCTTTATTAGGGTTCATTTGTTTCGTCGACCAGTTGATACCGTAACTGTTTTTTCCCCTCTCTCTCTCTCTCTCTCTGCCAGGGATCTGAAATCAGCCGACTGAGTCATAACTCCACACGCTAATCCATTCGCCGAGATTTGCATTCTCCACTTTAGACAAGCGAAGAAATTTCTCTGTACGAGACACGTGTGATCATATTGCAGTCATTAACACGGCGAAAAGTTGGCGCTCCTGAAGCAGGGATGGCAGTAACCGCCAAGCCTTTAAGCCGTAGCGGGAAGTTTGCCACTGATCCTAGCCGCGCAAGCTTAAGCCCCGGGATTTCGGAGTTACTGCCGTCACGGCACACCATGCACCAGCAGCCATAGATATATACACCGGCGCATTGGTCGAAGTGGCCGTTACTGCAGCAGCTACCGTCGTTTTCGCCTCAAACCTCACGTGGCTTTCAATTGTTGGCTTCTTTCTCTACCAGAAATACGTTTGGTCATTTACTATTATTTCAAGTCCCTTCTTTCGTTATATCATTCTGATAAAAGAAGACAAAAAAGGTCAGTCATCAAAATGTAAGCTATTACGATTCGTATCGACAACAACGATCAATAATACTTTATGACATTCAAGTGTGATGTTGAAAACTGTCAATTAAGTCTAGAATAGCTGGTTTCAAAACTTAGATAAGAGTAAAGTTATTTGAGTCAAGTAGGGTCTATTGTGAACAACACGCTTATGACATTACTTTAGGTGATATTTTGAAATTATGCAAGATAATCCAAGGCACTTTATGGCAGATCAAATCGATATGGATAGCTACGTATGCTTTGTAATTGTACTGCTAATTTAATTTTGAAACTTTGATCTTAATTGAAATTTTCGACACTTGATTCGATTAGTTAATTGTTACTTTTGCACGTTGCTTGTTGATCATCCATGGATAACAATAACAAATGTTTCAAAATCGAACACTTTTGTAATAACTGCCGAAAAGGTTATAATTTATCGATGAAAAACACTTGTTAAATAAAACGCTTAAATAAAGCTAAATTATTTTATGATGAATAATTTCTTATTAATAAAGCACTGAAGGATTTCTTAAATCTCTCATTTTATGTCCCATTTTTATTCTGTTTATAAGCATATTGACAAGAATTAAGCAATAATAAAATGGTAAAGTTAAGCGAGTCATAAATATTGCTGCACAGATCACAAATTATTCAATTAAGTTTCTTGTTATAGATTTTAACCTACTTATTTCTATTTATTCTACTACTTAATATATGTTTGTTATAAAGAGTTAAATAAACTGTAGAAAAAGATATAAACAAATTTATTTATGCATACGTTACATAAAAATTCAAATCACTAAATTAAACTAGATTCGCCCGTATATCGCGAAACAAGTTAATCATAAATATGGAAGAATCTACAAAGACACTTGGCAACCCTCTTGAAAAATAGTTTCTGGCACAGCGTATCAGTTCTATTTAAAAGTGCGGACAAAGGAAGAGGTCGAACAAAAGAGGGTAAAGGCAACTATACATTGGTAACAGCCACAGTTTTCTACAAGTCAAATCAAACGAAGTATAGGAAAAAGGCACCATTGTTGGATCGTAGCAGCAGACATTTTACTAATATTTAAACTTGAATTGCAAAGGGCGTACGTGTGATCACCCATTATTCTCGATATACCTCTAGCTACTCGATTTAAGTGGAGAGTCGTAATCCAAGCGGAATCAGGATACACTTAAACGAATTGCATTTTGTCAATAAATCATTGAAAAGTGCGCGATTGATTTGCATACTGTTGGGTCGTTGCAAGACATCGATTGCAAACATAGTCTAAAATCAGGCCGGCCATTTTCCAAATTGGCTGTCTGTTGCTGGCAACTGAAGATTCCAATTGCATTACAGATGTTTCTAACCTATTTAGAAATAAAAACTCAATGTTCTTACACCCTAAACATTTCAATGAAATTATAATATCAGACTTTGAATGAAAAGTCATATACTTGGCGAAAACAAGAAAAGTTTCTGAAGAATAAAATACGAATAATGTAAAAATACTATTCTTCTTTATAAATAGTTTTTCATAAAGACTTGTAATAAAATATATTATCGATATTTTTTTAACTGTACATTTTCTGAATTATTATTCTTATTATTATTTCCGTACGGAAAAAAATATGTATCAACATTTATATACAAATATATAACTTTTTGCCGAAAATATATGCCCACACATTCACATTTTTGCATATGTTTCGAAATATATTTTCTTCCGTTAGGATTATTATTTATTAGAAGCATTATTATTTTCACAATTTTACAATTGTTATTTTCACAATATTTAAATAAACTCAACCTTCTTAAAATTTGATATAAAATATATATATTAACACTTTTAATAATTATGTTTGTATTGATTAATAATTATATTTACTGTTATGCATAAATAATTCAGAATATATATTTTAGGACTGTGTTCAATGCAAATTTATAGCAATATCGAAGCATTAATAATCAAGAGAACTGTATAGGGAATTAAGTAAAGCGAAAGGATAATAATGTCTGTAATTTCGAAGCAAAGATTCCAGTAAGAAGACAGGGATAAAGTCAGAAGCAAAGCTCTTGAGGGTTGAGGTCGTTGTTACGCGACGGGGCAATGTATCGGCCAATAAACCGACACGGTCAGTAATTGCTGGAACGACCACTGAATTGACGCCATACTGAATTAGTTGAGCTTACGGATACTACAGACTTGCCCTTCATTATTCAGCTTGCGATTATCTTGGCAGTTTGTATTCTCTATAAAAACAGATTATTGTTACTCTGTATTTCGTTTAAAATGAATTGTCTACGAATAATTTGCCTTCTTTTTAATTGTAATATGCTTAAATAGTACATTTAGTTTTATTATTAGTTAAGCATATACTTGTACAAAAGTATTATTATTTTTTTAATCATTTTATAACATTTAAAATAGATAAAAAATATTAATTTTAACATCACATTTTGAATTTACATAATATGTTAGAACTAGTAAGAAAAATAAAAAAAACTGTAAATTCAATAAGGTGACAAACAAGTACAGTTACATTACTCAAATCCCGAACCAGCTTGTATTGCCTCTCATAAATTTATTTAACACACTATTTTTTTCTGCTCGCCTTTTCTTTTTAAAACTGTTCTAAGTAACTGTTGGTGAAAGTTGCGAAACAATTCAAGAAATGCCGTAATAAAAAATATTCCTTAAAAAAGTACTTTTGTTTTGTTTTTTTTTCTTTTTTTTGTGAAAGTTTTGGTAAGGGTATGACGTGAAAATCAACGATCCATTTCCACTGAAAAAAAAACATCCGAAACGTAGCTAATAAGTCGAGTTCTATAAACTTTCATGAACCATTTTTTCCATGAAAGTTACATTTCCAAAGACGGAAAGCTTTTCAATCAAACTACAGCGAATTTTGGAGCTAATTCCCCTCGACATTGTCAGAAACGGAAGAATCTAATCCCAATCGAACAATTTTGCTTTCATGTCTACTCAGATTTATTACCCAAAAGTTCTGTCCGTTTAATTGACGGATATTCTTGATTTAATTTGATAGTGATTCACCGTGTGGAATACGACAAAAAATGAACAAAAAGGAAGACACTGAAAATGAAAGGGGAAGATGCCGCGATACTGATATTTAGCTGACGTTACAGTTACGTCTTTCAACTATGACCAGGGGTGAATTGTGAAGTTGAAGAAACGGAAGTGGTTACGGTTAAAAGCAGCTCATTTGAGTTATCAGTTATAAGATCGCATAATTAGTGCAAACACGCGTTGCACGTGAGGATTAATACGTAGCCGATTGCTCTATAATAATTGATCGATTTTGTTTCTTTATTGGACATAGTATAACTACTCTCATACGAAGATAAAACAGTAGCCTTGTGTAGCGCGTGGTTACCAACCTGAATCACGTATTTCAATTACATATCGAATTAAATTATGATGAGATAGTAATGCGTATAAATGGACATTTCATTACGAAAAACAAGTTGTGATAGCGGCACATCTGCAGATCTTAATTGGATAATGGTCGGTTACATTTTTAATGCGCAATAAAGAGTAAATATGAACTCATCACTGAATTTCATTGCATTCGCAACGTTAATAAAAATAAGACACCATTGCGCATGTTTATGGCTAATTTGAATGGCAAGCGTGGAATTTATAATCAGCAACAGAGAAAATCATTGCAAATCAAACACACACACACACAGTTAACACACGATTTTCGTTTGGCTGAAAGGTCAAAAACGTGCTAGTTTAAAATCAACAAGGCTGTAAACTTTTGACTGGCGAAACTTTCGTTTCAATTAAAATACCTATTCGTTAAATAATTTCAGTTACAAGGAAGTGTGAATGGAAAATGTCGGGAGCAAAAAAAATGCACTCAGTTCGAATCCCCTTTTAAGGCACGAGAAAAAAAAAGCTGCGCAATTCGGCATCCTCGTCATTGGTTTCTCATTAGCACTCGGCAGTGCAGGACAGTGTTTGTATAATGTAGACTCGCGATACTCGAGCAACGGCCAGTCCGACCAAAGAGAAGGAAACGAAATGAAATAAATAAATAAATAATCACGGACAGTGTGCTCTGGCGCTGCAGGCCCCTTTGGTTTGGTTTTTGGGGACGAGGAAAGATAAAAGAAGAAAGAAAGAGAGAGAACGTGCGCTCTCAGACATCTACCAACGAAACCCAATTAAGAAATGTTTTGTCCGGTCGGAGAAAGGAAAGGTACGGTGGAAGCAAGAGGACAAGAAACTATCTGAGGAAGAGTTGAAGAAGCCGAGGGATCGGCGAATAAGAAAGCTTCGAACAGTAAGAACGATCGAATATCCCAGCGTGAGTCAATGCGGGATCGAATCCTATCGGGATTGAAGTAGATATAACCGTAAAAGCAACGCGGCTTTCGCATAGGCGGCAGAACGGCAGCTGTTTGAACCAGCAAATTAGTAGTCGGCGCGTGATTGGTCTGTTACCGCCCCGTCGTCTTTATATTGCAATACCCGATGCCATACGCCCGGTACGTTCCCATCCGCAACGTTTTATCCGCTCCATTCCAAATCTTACCGCCGATTGTTATTTACTCTCGATATATTTATGCCGCGATTTACGACCAGATAATCATCAAGGGGACGTCTCTACTGCTTTTTTCGCCCACGTTGTTATTATTTATATTAGTTTACCCCCAGTGATCACGCTTAGAGTACTGTGGGGGTATATTAATTAGATTACGATGAAAATGACTTTATTAGTCGAGTATCTAATCATATTCTATATAGTTCAGTAATTACTGGGAACCTATTTTGTTTCTTATTGTTTTTTTTTGTTTTTAATACAGTAGTTATTTGTGTTTGAAACAACATAAACGGTTATATTATGTAAATGTCAACTTGATCTTCCCAGTAGAATCAAGATACGAAATTATGTTCAAATTAAAGTTAAGTTAATGGTACGTTTAATCCGATTTAAATCTTGACGGATTAAACAAATGAAGAAATGAAAAAATGTGTGAATACAAGGATCCAAAATGTTTGAAATATTCCTGAAACTTTCTCGTTAAAGTGGAATATAATTCTGAACTGTCGTCCAGCAATTGATGTTCAATTGTCAAGGTCTCAAACTTTTTGCAAGTTTCTCTACGAAAATTGCACAGCATCTTTTCGATTTTTCGTGTCTGAGTCGACGATTTCTCGGAATGGTGGGGAAAAATAAGACTACTAGAAGGCTGGCACGACGTCACGGAACTCATGCAGCATGAGCTAAGTCTCAGCACGATTCGTTGTGGTCCACTGGGGAGTCGGAGAGAGAGGTATCTACGTATCTTGATGCGATACAAGCAGCCACCTATAGCGATGTAATCCTATTGGCAATGCGATCCGACGTGGCCGGGTGTACTCGAAGGAACCGTGCTACGCTGAGAGGATCGTAAATCCGTGCCACCGTCCCGTCACGAAGGCTCGAAGCAACGAGGATTCTGTACCTTATACGCTCTATCTTGCTAACTTTCGACACTGCTGACTATCGACTCCTTCCGTGTTCATTTTCAGCTCGCGAGCATGTTCATACGGACATACATAGTCGCAAATGAGGGTTTGTTCAAACGCAGTTGTTCCTCCATCATTATCTTCCTATGGACGTTTATGTAATGTCTAATTAAAGTTTGGTACATGAACATCCCACAATCGTTATGCAGATAAATGGTCAGGTCGTTTTTGTTGCTACGAGTTTTTGCAATACTTTTCTGAGTTCTTGTTCTATTTTGCTGAGGGGTTAAAATAGTTTAGGTCACTTTGTATTAGAAGTTTAAGAGAACTATTACAGTATATTATTCCTGGAGAATTCAATTTAGAGAGTTTAAAAAGGTTACAATTTTTTGACTTATTGTTGTAATAAAGATTTAATTTAATCAACCAATGTGAAATATTTCTAAATGTGATGTATGCGTGACTCATTTATGTTAATTCCTATTTCATTATCTAAATCGAAAGATTTTTTCATTATAATTGAGAAAGTTTGCAATAGCAATGAAACACGCAACTTATTCAATAAATTAATGGTCATCTAATGATTGTCTAATCAAAATATATAATCATCATAAATATTACGGGAGTGGATTATTTAAGTGTGTCGCGTCGCGGTATAATTGCTGTTAATTTTTTTTGTACGGAAGTAGCAATATTGTTTACGCTACAAATGAAATGGTTACCGAAGAAAGAAAAATTCATTCGATTTTTCTGCGTTTTTTCGAACATTCAATTTAATTAATTAAATTACGTTAAATATTTTCTTTCTAGATTTAATTATAAAATACAATTAATTAACATTGTTCAAGGCAATATCTTACTTCGTTTTTTGTTTCACATACAAATTATTTTACTGCTTATAAATTGACAAACCATTTAGGTGTATCACTGAAAAACACGTATTATTAGAAAACTATGATAATTTTATATAACATAACAAGCAGTACTAGGATACGTAATTATTACAAAAAGTATAATCAAAACATAAGGAATGCTGATGAAATACTGACAGAGAGAATGTTTCAAAAGTGTAGTACAGGAAATTATTGATATAGCAAATAAAAGTAAAAAAATTATAATATTTATAATATAATATTTATAATTTCAGTAAAATGACTTATGATTCAATGTATTTTCTAGTGCAATTGATGAAAATTTAAATTAAACTAAATGATACTTTATAATATGTTTGTTATAAATGTATGTTAATTCATGTCAATAAATTAAATACTATTTTTCTAATGTCTGCATCTTATTTATACATAATACTTATTCTAATACAAGCTATTCTCAAAGAAATAGAGAATACAATGAAACTTTTTCAGTGATGTGCGTTTAGTTACAATAGTTGAACATTCTATTACATTATTTGTATATTGTTACATGTATATTGAGTATTGTGTTGCTTGAACACAAAAACATTTCTCAAAGTTTATTTCATATAATAAAGAAAGGTAAAACATATTTTTTATATTGAAACAATATAACATTTATATCATCTTCGATTAGTTAAAATGTGTTAAAATCTTATAGTAATTTTACGTGATTATTATTATCAATTCACGAACGAGTAATTGAAACCAAAAATAATGATTTATTTAAGTGGTGATATAATTCTACTTTAACTATTTCATTTTATTTCTCTATTTTTATCATTACTTGTATTACAATGTCAATAGGATTCATACTATTTCTGAGAAAAAAATAAGACAAAAAAATTCAAACGACGTGCATACAATTTCTATGGCGAAGATAAAACCGTTGAAATTTATTGCAAGGCGTATTATCTTTTTAATCAATATTGCATTCCACAGAAAAACTTGTAACAATTGCAAAAACTCTAGCCAACCAAACTAATCAGAACCCACGTTCCGTCTTATGAATGAAGATCAGACACACCCTACTTACTCTCCTCGTTGCAAGCTTGCTTGTTAATATCTCTCGTCCTTACCTGAAACAGTAAAAGAAAGAACGAATTAAACGAAAGCGTAAGTAACGTGAACAAGCTGAAATGACAAAAAACATTTGCGGTCGGCGTGGAATCTAAAAGAAGTGCATGCAGACTTCACAGACTTTTATCCAATTGTGATCATCCCGAGGATCTAGAGGCGTTGATATTTAAGGGCCGCTCGCGGCAATGGTTGGTCGAACTTGCGAGTGGCGGTGGACTAACTTTGCAGGACCAACTGGCGTAGTCGACGAAGAAGTCGGCGAACACAAGAAGAAGAGCGACGAAGACCCACCGCCGGTCGGCTTTGGGGGAAACGCGGCATCTCCGTGGAAAAAGTGGTAGAAGCTCGATATAACGATATAACGAAGAGTTAGCGATGGCGAGAAAAAGTTGGACGAGCTAAGGCAGCCGGCCGGCCAACGGCTCGCAACCATTCGATTCTTTTCCCTTCTGAAATGTTCCCCCCGCTCCTCTCCATCCACCGAGGGAGAAGCCCCCCTGAATGTCCCCGGGGCTAATGGGACGCAATTAAATGATTCGTATCAAAGAGCGCCGCAGCAGCGCGGTCGCGGGAATGTCGCGAACTAAAGAGAGGATCCCGATTCGCCTGGTCTAGAAAAATCTCGGCCACGTCCAATTCCATCTCATTAGCGAGAGCAAACGGCAGCTGATGCTTGTCTTGCGGTCTTAGCGCAAGAAGAAGCCTCGGAAGCCATGTATGGAACCGGTCCCTTCCTTTCCTCTATCTGTAACCCTCTTATGTGTGCCCTGTGTGGACTGCCAACTGGCAATGTACCGGGTGTCGCCCACGTGTGTTTCCATCTTTCTCATTTGTTTCAAAGACCAGATTTGCCGCGCAACTCGATTTGTCGCGGAAAAACTAACTCACTATGCGAATCGTGAGTACACGGTAAACTTCTTCTTTTTTTTTAACCACGCACATTTCAATGCTTCGCAGAAACTCGTAATGACGTTGAGGAAATTCAATAGCTTGTCCACAGAAATGCCGTCTTCAATCAGTCTAACGAGTAGTAAAATTTGACCTCGTAGGTCTAATAACTGTAGCAAGCCTGGGAATTGGCCTTTTATCCTACTGCAGTTTGTAAATTTAACTGGAAAGTAAACAACCTTGCAGTCGTTAATTGAAGTTTTATTGCAATAACATTAAATACGGTACGATTCCGTATTGCCGTGAGTGTTAAATTGACAACTGGATAGAGCATCGAAGTTTATAGCGTTACCGGAAAAGGTGTTACAGTTTTCTTTTAAAGATCAAATAACAACTTAAATTACCAGATTTTTTAAGTTTCAGTCAAATAACTCGTTGTATGTAATTGTGTCCATTAAATCACGTAAATCAAACACAATTGTTTTTATCTAATTCCAATTGTTCAAACATTTCGTAGAATATAATACGTTTTACGTTGTATACATTGCTTCGCGATGATTGAATGCAAACTATACATAGTTTGGAAAATTAAGAGCTATAATTCCTCATTAAGTTTGATGTTTCTTCCGGCAATGATGACTCAAACACGGAAAGTCACTCGTTTCTCACAGGAAACATAATTTTATTACTAATTAATTGATACCATTTATGCGAGACACCCCGTAGGCCATTTTGTATGTAAGCGCGTACGTAGGCTGTACAATTGTGTGTACATATATGTGTATAGTCTACCATGGACTACACTTTCATGCAACATGCACATGTATGCGCTGCAAAACAAAGCGAGCTCGTTAGGAGGTGCATTGCAACGACTGCACTCTTTTGCTCGAAGAACATCCTGCTGCCGGCTGACTACTTGCCGATTGCAGATCATCCGCGAGAAACCCATGATACGACGCAACCTCTCTATAAGGACTGACGCATGACTTATTTCCAATTTATCTGATGCCAATATGTTGAAAACGCTTTTTTTGTGCAATGAAAGCTTTATGATCTACTTGTTTTTAACGACGTTAATTAAGTTCTAAACCACCTCGATAAAACGGTAATGAGTCGTTTTTACGTACTTAATTGCTCGACTTTTAGTACATTTAGATGACGATAGAATGATGTTTGACTTTTTTTCAATTTTTCTGACCAATTGGATCAGTTTCATGTGGAAAGTTACTTAATATCGCGATGATAAAATACATTTAAATGTTTCTTTAATTTCTAATTGTAACTTTGAACTAAAAAAATAATTGATTCTGTTATGCTTATTTAAGAACGTTCTTCATGATTGAAAAATAATGTCTAATTATTAGAAAATAAACGGCTGTTAACATTGAAAAATATTATAAAGCAATATTCTCATTCGACTTTTTGTCAAGTTATGTTGTATGCAGAAATTATAACCATAATGTATAATTATTATTGTAAAAACTATAGTTTGTACTTTAAACAAGTAAATGATTGCTCTTTATTTTCAGCATTAATTATGCAAGTGTAGATTTAAATGTATATTTCTAGCTTATGTGTTAAGGATGATGAATTCTAAAATTATGCTAGAATTTTAGTTATTACTATACCAGAATTGTAAATAAAATAAAATATAATTCCTAGACTGTAATAAGGATTGATTCATATTACAAATCAGTCAAGGAGATTAACATTTGCTTAAACGCAATAACGTGCACATTTATAGACGGACTTTTAAACTTTGTGTGTGAAAGTTTACTTTATGAAGTAAGATTAACATTAAATTAATAATTTTAATTGTCAGATTATTTATTTTATAAAATGTTATTTATAACATATTTCAGTTTATATACAGCGTATACGCAATAAAAATATGGTTAAATTCAATGCTTCATTGAAGTAATGAATAATAAGTAATAATATATAATTATTAAATGTACAAAACACTTTATAAATTTTATAAATAATTATTTAGAGTTATTGATACAAGTGACTGATAAGACCACATTTTTATACATATTTCTGCGCAAAATTGCATATGGATTTCAAAAATATAACTTTTATATTGTTTAAAATGTTTTAAATTAATATAATTTACATTTGAAATAACGAATATTTTAAGTTAAAGTGTTAAACTAAGATCATCATAGCTTGTAATAAAATAATAAAAAAAGTGCAAGAAAAAAGTAGTCGTTTATACCTGCAGTACTTGGAAAAACTGAAATTTTGTTGCAATAGATCAGAAATCATAAAAATTTCTAAAGCTTAGTCTGAGGAACCTGTACCTTAGGACAACTTGTTCTTTGCACTTGTTTTACTGTAAGTTATTAAACATTTATGATTTTGGTCGGACTTTTCTATTCAAAAATTTTTTCATTGAACTTATCGAATTTTGCAATTAATTTCCATTTTTATCAACATAATTTTTATATATTTGAATTTAGTATAAAATTTCTGATAATATCATATATTTAATTTTTTTCTGTAATGTTTGTACGAAAAAATGCAAATAAAATTGAAATGGAATTAGTTATAAACATTC
>JABFPJ010000267.1:0-49739 GCA_022817425.1 Gryon sp. ZL-2020 | reverse complement strand
AAAAAAAAAAAAAAAAAAAAAAAAAAAAAAAAAAATATTTACTATATTCAAAAGAAGTAATCGTAAAATATTTGAAATTGTTTTAATTGAATTAAAGTTATATTTAAAAATAAGAAATAATAAAAATAAAATAAGAAAAAATATAAGAAAACATTATTTTATAATTATATTTGTAATGTTTTAAATATCAATATAAAAAGCATAAATATGAATGAACACATAATGGAACATCGAAGTTGAATGATTTGCGACCCACGTGGGTGTGTATCATGATAAAGTTTCTGGAAAATTCGCTGGAATTTTTCACTTGAATTCATTCATCTTAATTTCTCGGGGAAATAGCAAAAATGCTTACCGAAAATAGTATTGTTAGGATTCATCGCAACTTGGTTCTTGGCAGCATCTCCAATGAGACGCTCAGTGTCGGTGAAGGCAACATAGCTGGGTGTAGTGCGGTTGCCCTGGTCATTAGCGATGATTTCCACTTTTCCGTGCTGGAAAACTCCGACGCAGGAGTAAGTGGTTCCAAGATCAATACCAACAGCGGGTGCTTTGGCCATTTTCGTTTCGTTTAATAAATATTTCGCTGCAATAGACAAAGAAATTATTAAAGCACAATGAAATTATTAAAAATGTCGTACAACAAAAATGGCGCGAATTGTAACCACGATATCGTATAATCCAGGCAAAAAACAAAAACTCATTTCCTCGAATAAATAAAATAAAACAATAGAAAGTCGAACAATTGAAGCAAAAGTTGAAATAAAACAATTTGAATTAACTAATTTGATTCGAAAGAAGTTCCTTTACCTTAATTAAAGTAATGAGAATTGTTAAAACACGAGTTAAGACACGAAGAAGTCTTCCGTACAACGATTCGCAACGTGAGTGAAGAAGGCGCGGTTAGTCACCCGTATTTATCATCTAAAAGCGGAACGTTCCAGAAGCGTCTTCCAACCTGCGTCACATCCCGACCAATCAGAACACGTTTCCCTCTGTGTTCTTTGTAACATTGGATCGATCAATGTACTACTTTATTCAAAATGATATTTCGAATAGACCTCACTTTTCTTTTGCAAACTTTTTGCAAAAGAAAAATTTAGTTTCATTTTATGCTGAATTTAAGGTAATGAAATATGACTATTGGATAGTATTTCTATTTAATTTTAGTTTACAAAATATTCGTAAATTTGATTTCAGTGGTATCCAAAACGGACGATGCGGAAGCGGCTGACGTCTCACTAACACATATAAACAAAAGAACATTATTATCCTTGCTTTAAAATCCCGCCATTTTCTCGTAAGCCCTTTATTGTTTATTTTATATTTATTTTTAATGTATTATTATTACATTATTTATTAACTGACTGTATTAAATTATTTCATCATTTAGCATTTGTTAAGTAAATCTAATTGTAATTGATTCTGAGGGAGTGGAGGATTGATATTTTGATTCAAATTAATTTGCATATTAAAATTATGTAAATTATAATCTTGTTTTTATTTGTTATATTTTTCGTTCTTGTAACATTGATTAATTAGATGATATTGACATTACACTCTTTCGTCGAATGTACGTCAATTTAGTCATAGTTATGAAAAATTCATTTCATTTTAACGACAATTTAATTTGATCTTGAGAATATTAACTATTAACCAAATTCAACAAGGTTTTTTACTCAAAAATGGATAAAATTCAATGTTACAATTTACAAGAATTTGATACATGAAAAAGTAGAACGAACAACGTTTTCGATAAAATTCGATAAAAAATAAACCGATTTCCTTCATATTTAATCGATTAATATCTAATGGTTTGTTTCTTCTATTCATAATAATCGATAATAAAGTTATTAGTTTTATCTTCGTCAGCATTTCTTGGTTGCATGATTCATTGTTAAAATAAGTCATATTAAGACAATAGGAATGCACGCGGTTTGTCCAGAATAATCCTGAACGTTGGAGGTAACTGTAGAAATTTCTCTACACACATACAACAGCAATGTTTATCAACACGCGATTTAGGAATATAAAATTTCATTTACAAAATACTTTTCCCAAGTAAACATTTCATTTATTAATACTGCTATTTATTCTAGAAAGGAATTATCTGAAAAAGGAAACGAAAAGAAATATAATGTGCAAACATTTAAATAAATTACGTGTGAAATAAATTGACAAAATATAATAAATTTTTTATTTAAAATATAAAATATATGATGACTAAAATGTCTATCATTATCTTTTTAATGTATAAAAAGTAAGTCAATTGTTGTTATATCATAATAAATAACAAATTTAGGTCAGTACAGAGGATAAAATTTATATAGTTCTCTGGATAAAGTAGATTTCGTTGGCAAATACGGAATGAGATTTATCTGCTAGTGATAAAAAAACCTTAAAATGTGCATTTCAAACATCATTTGTTAATATAGTTTTTCTATTTTCAAATTATATTTCTCGTGAGTGTTGTTGAAACTTTATTTATCAATTTTTTTCAACATAGTTTTTTGTTTATATTAATTTTGAAGGGTACAAAGATACTTTTATTAAATATTTCTATTGTGGTACAATCTTTTATGATTTTCTTATATATTATATTTTCGCATATATGCGAAATAGAAAAAGTACTCCAAAAAATTCCATTAAATATAATTCGTTGTACCCAAATCAATTGGTAATTAAAATTTTAAATATTTATATATATATTTTTATCTCAAAATATTTTTTCATTATACTTCTCAAATTTCAAAGATTCTTACAATGTTATTTTAGACTTGATTGTAATATTAAATATATGAAAATACTGAAACATTTTAATTAATGTTCGTGCTAATAATAGAAACTTTTTTGTTCTTTATCAATTGCCTGATAATAATAATAATAATAATAAGTATAGTAAAAGTGATGTATATAATATTTACTCTGATTAAACAAACATAACATATATTTATACAATATTACTTGTATAATATTTAAATCAGAACCCTGGTGAAAAATTCTTATAGAAACATATAGAAACCACTGTCAAAAACCGCATAAATACTGATAGAGAAGTTATAATAGATCTTTCTATCTGTTAATCCTAATTCATCCAATTAAAAACGGGTATTCTATTTGTAAACACATATACAAACTATCAGATTCTTATAGAAAACACTGTCAAAAACCGCATAGAAACCATATAAGGACTAATAGAACTAGTTTCTATTAGTATTTTTCAACAGGGAATTTTGAAATTTTTAAGTATTTATCTAATGTTAACATTTAAGTATTTATATCTAATGTTAATAGACTTTTTCTATTGTAAATAATTTAAAAGGAAAATTATTTGCTTCAAGATTAATGTGAAGGATTAAAATGAAAAAGTCGGATTATTTTTGTATCATTTATTGACGTCGAATAGTACTGCATTTCTTGAATCAACCACTGGTGCAGGAAGAAAATAGAGACATTTCTTACACTTTGCGAGAAACGTATCCTCCTTTCTGTATCATTCGCATGTATCATAGAATAGTGAGATTTACATATAAGTTTGTTAGATTCGCGCGATTAATATTAAATATAAAATATATATAGTATTTTTAAATATATATATAGATTTATAATAGCCATATAGTATACTCTTTCTCTCTTCAAATATAATCATAATAATAATTATATAACGCATCATTTTATAGATTATCCTTTGTTTTGCAAGGCCAACGTAGAAATCACACTAGAAATGGTGAAGAACTCTGCTTTCTGCTTCTTTTTGTTTTAATTATTTCTTTTTATTTTAAAAATCTTTGTCCTTTACTTTGCTTTCTGTTTTTAACAACTTTTCCTGCATAGCTTGTTTAGAAAGAGAGAAACTTGCGTTCTAATATTTTTAAAACGCATTGGAAGCCGTTAATATTTCGTAAATATATTCTACTACATTGGTACAAATAATACAGCATCGAAGTGGGGTCTTTTTGCGGCTCAACGTATTTTTCAAGTGTTATTAATTTGTATAACACTTTGAAAACATTTTTTTTCTATAAACATTGATCACCATCTTTATAAATATGCACAAATTCAAAAAGGCAAAAATATATATACAAAACGCGATGCTTCAAATTTATTTCTTTTAAATAATCGCCGTTTTAAGAAAATTTATAAACAATAATTGTCGAAAATGCAGTTTCTTTAATAGTAAATATTCGTTTATGATTGAAATAAAAATTTTTTACACCAACAGTACGTTAATTAATTATTATTTTATTTTTCGACAACATTTAGATAAATTGTCCACAAAAAACGATAGAAAAAAAAGAATTATCTACATGAATCCGCACAGTCATTTAATGGCTCTCGCAAGGAAAAAATATGCAAACATCTCAACGACACAAAAATCTCATTCTTACTATATCTTAAACTTTGGATTTTGTGCTTATTATTAACGAATTGCAACTTTTACTGAGTTTTCTTATCGTCGAAATGTTTGGCCATTAGTTCCGCGAGAGTCTTTAATTAACACTTTTTGCACTAATACATGCGTGTATAGCACGCGTTTAAACAAAATTTGTTAGAAATGTTTCTGCAAGAAAAAACGATTCACTGACACCTCGCTAGTCACGATACAGGCAGTGATTAATATAGTAAAACATTTTACAGTTATTTTGTGTGTTTCGTACATTCAAAAAAGTTACATATAAATATTATATTATTTTTCTGTCTTTTTATTTATGAATTTGATGAATGATATAGGCGAAACAATGAACGTTAACGTGAAAATTTAATATTATTTCATATTCAAAATTTTATTGTAGTAATTCACTCGGTTATGTGTTCTAAAATAAAAATAATTTACAAATTTGCATGTAACTTTTTTTGTATAGTTTATCTTTTTTCTGTGTCAATTAGACTAATTTGAAATGCGTGCGCATCACCATTCAAGTCTTTATCAAAAAATACTCGGTTCTCGCCGCGAGTTTCGACGCGAATGAATAATGAACACGACTCGCAGAAAGGAATGTAAAATTAAACGACAAAGTATCTTCACTACTAACTTTGGTATTTGTTATGCGCGAGTTAATTCCGAATAAACCAAACGTTTTTCTATTTACACATATCTATCGATAAAGTAACATATTTAACGCGACGGATTATTAATAAATTTATAATAATAATATTGGTAATTATAATAAAAATAATTATTGTAGCTAAAAAATTGTTAAATGGTTAATGCGGCGAAAATGCGACTTTGTTTAGTATTTCGTAGGCTTTTGTTTTGTTTAACGAACATTGATTAAAGTTCACACCCACAAAAATAAATTATTAAAAAAACATGGTTCAGTAATTACGCTTCCTACAAAAAACATTATATAGATAATACATTAAAAACAATATACTGCTAAACGCCTTTTGCGCGATATAAGGATTATTATCAAGAGTTACAAATCACATACCAAGGAATCTTTTATACAAAAACAATGAATGGTATAAGACATTGTTAAAATGACGATTCAGTTATTCAACAGCGTAGGAGCAGTTTTTTATTTTTATATAAATAATATAAATAAATTTAAAAACGAAGAAACGAAAGACAAAATGAAAACAAAGAACCATCGATAATAAATCCTCAGTCGCGCAATTTGGCAAACAATGTGATCTACGCTCGGTGCATTGTGCACACTACTCTGAAGTGTCACTTGAATAATTATCTAAACACAGTTTCATTGTCTCGCGCTTACGAGTGACTAACATCACAACGACAAGTCGTTTTGTGCTTCAAAATGTTTTTGTTGTTAACTTTTCTTGTCTTTCCTATACATTGACTACAAGAGGACCTTAAAACTATCAATAAATAAATCATTAAATATATCTTCACTTTTCATAACTTGAACAAGATTGGAAAACACTTTTTCTTATCCGCTTTAACAGTTTCTTCGTCACTGAACAATTCACAAAATACATCACACAAAGCTTAAAGTCTTATTAAAGATTAGGCGACTTTAAGCTCTTTATTTGTTTTCTTTTTTTTATACTTTATGTAATTGAGGAAAGTTTATTGGCTTAAGGAGAAGTTGAATTTGTACAGTTTTTTCGTGAATTGTACATTAACAAAAAATATTATTCTTTGTTTCGATCTAAAACACCGATTTGATTTTTACTACGGATTATCGATTTTGTACCAACTGCTGAAGAGCTCGACCCTGTTGCAACAATATTCTGTCATTGTTTATTTATCTGGATTAAACGAAAAAAAAGAAAAAAAAACTGAACACTTAATTTTCAAGGGTTAATACTAAGTTTGAGTATTATTTCAAACCCTTAACTTGAATGTATCCATTTCATAAGCTACTCAAGTTAGTTGTTCCAAATATTACCCAAAGTTGAATTTTTTCTTCACAAGGGACTTCTTTCATTGTTTATTTATTTCAGTGATTTGCTCGTTTGTTTAATTTATTCTTCACATGTGAGGATGCGTCGCAACTTGCTTAGTTCTTTTGGACAAGCAGAAGTTCTGCGACTTATTTGGTTTGCGCTCTTCGCTGCAGAAGCGAATACGAATTTATTCTCTTGCACAATATTTATCTCATTCTACTATTCACACCGATGAGGTTTGTTGATTATTGTTGTCTAGCGAAATACTTGACGAACATTCTTTCAGCATAGATCGTAACCGGAGAATTTCCTTTGATGCTGCCGCAAGATCGGATTGTAATTGCAGTTCTCTTTCACGAAGCCTCTTGATGTCCCTTTGACACGTCTGAAAATACATATTTTTGTTACACTTCGTTCTTATTTAACACACATTTGTTCATTCAGATTATTCATTTTTCTTTTCAATGAAATATGATATAAATAATAGCATAATGGAAGTTAAAAAAAATATAAAATAAAAGCTGGTATTAATAATTTCAGAATTTTTTGTATTTTTTTGAAAATGTAATTACATTTGACTACAAAAATGTTACTTTGTTTTAAATTTTAATGCTGTTTTTCAGAATTAATATTTTAATTGAGTACTATATTATCTAATATTTGAAAAAAGTATTTAGCAAACATTTTTACAAGAGCTTGAAACAAGTTGAATTAATCAATATCAAATTTGAACAGAAGTGATTTTAACATTCATTGATAATTAGAATACCCCTTAAAGTATAGACTTTAATTCTTTGAACTGTATATATGATGACGAGAAATAATACGTTACTTTCGTCGAATAGTCGGATTAGGTGCTTCGATTGTAATCTGATATGCTTGATAAGATTATTATTTGTAAAGAATGAAAGATTCTTTAGATTTGATTACTACTTCTTAAATGCATTAAATACCTAAATAATAATCATTATTATTCATTATGTGCGGAAGTATGGAAAGTTTACATTACAAATATTTTCAAAGAAAAGTTATTAAAATAAATAATTTTAAAAACGCTTTACTAAAAGACTTGACCTTGTAATAAGAATAATAATTTTATATTGAATTTAAACATTCTATTTTATTTTTACGAGTTTTTTCTTTATATATTAATAATACGTCTATATATATTCTTCTTCAAGCATAAAAATTGAATTATTAACCCTTGACTACATTTGGGGTTCCATATTTTTGTTCCATCTTGGAAAGGTGTATGTGATAATTTTCGAGTGTGCATCTAAGAGAGAGCAAGTGAAACATACCACATTCTGTCTAAGTAAATCGAGTTTGTCGCATTTAAGTCTGGTGACTTCGATTCTGAGTATCTCATTCTCAGTGGTGCCTTCCTTGACAGCGCATCTGGTGGTTTCATGTTGCGTTTCTGCAGAGCTCATAGACTCCAATCCCGTGTCACTGTCAGGATACACGACTTGATCCAACTCGAGTTCGCTGTTGAGCGAGCTATCGTCGCTCTCCGAGACTACGCGATGTTGTGTCTGTTGCGTGACTTCCGTCTTGTCGTTCTTGTCCTCTCGTTTGCGTAAGTTATCATGACTCAGTCGTTGTAACGTAGAGGACGTTTGCTTGTCTGTCTCCGTATTTGTCGCTGACATGCCATTGCTGGAGCCATTTTGCCTGTCGGCAAGATCCTCACGATGAATAGTAGTTAAACTGCTGCCATCCTGATTATCAGTGTTTGACAAGCTGCTGTCTTGGCTGCCCAGACTTGGACTTCCGTGTTCCGAGTCTCGTCTGAGTGTCAATTCCGGCGATCCCAGGGGACTGGACGGCTGTTCGGTCGAGCGTTTACCATTAATAATTTTCGACGTTGACTGTCGATTGCTGGGCGGACTCGGTTCCGAGTGTCCTTTTTTGGAAATTTGTTGAGGTACACTCTCGGTCGAGGCATTTCGCACTCGAGAAATTAGGGCCTTGCGAACTGTGTCAATAAAACGTGAACCACCGCTGCTACCGGAAGCAGAAACGTCACTTGCGGTGGGACTCACGGGACAATTGTTCATAAATTGTGCACCACCGCCAAGGAAGTCTATTGTTTTTGTTTGTAATTCTTCCGTCAGAGATTCCAGCAAAGCCGATCTTGTTCGTAACTGAAAGAACATGACAAAATTAATCTTCAGTTTATTATGATATACTTGTTGTTGTTCACTTTATTTTATGTTTGATTTATCATTATTATGTTGTCAAATTGTATTAGTAGTATTGTTTGAAGTGATGTTAATGTTTTGAACATTTTTCAAGTTGATAATTTGTAGACTTTGACGAGAATTGAAAATTTCCATCACTTATATAACCACTATTTGAAGTATAGTAAGGTTGATTTTGAAATTTAATATCTACTGTTATTTTAGTTTTAAAGATTCCGAGAAGTTGCGATTTGTCACGTTTGTTATTACAATTGATTAGGTGTCAAGTTTTTACAGATTTTTATACTTTATGTAATTGTGATAATGGTTCGACAATGTTATTGTATGCAATTTCAAGCAGAAAATTGAAAAATAAACGTGTATAATGTTTTTAAAAATAATAAAATCTATATAAAATTTAAAAAAATGTATACAGTTATATAACGTAAGACGTACAAAGTCAGTAATTTAATATTTCTTTTTTAAACAAAAATGTTTACAATGAAAATTTGATGAAATGTATACATGTTAAAGTATGTATTATAAATTCAAAATATGACTGCATAATTAAGTTACAGAAAACGTACTGATATGCGCGACAAAAGCTGATAATTCTAAATGCACAGCTTGGAATAATTTATGACTCTTATTCAACAACACGGATACTTTCATTTAGCATTGAACCAAGTAGCTGCATTGAATTCATAATTTTTGTATAGCCCGATAGGAAACACTTTTTTCATTAGGTTGCAATCATTGTGATTCAATTCTTTTCATCATGGAATATTATAATATTCCCCAACATATAAATCTTTTTCTTCTGTTTTTCATCATAAGTTTTATCGTCCATTTCTCTTTTGTAATTTTCGGTTAATGTAATGAACTTCAAACAAAATTCAATTACGCTCAACGAAACATGAACTACAGGATGCTTACTTCAAGTTTTGAGAACTTATCGGCTTTGTATGCGGCATTTTCAGCATTTACAAGTTTTGTTAGAAGGAATTCTTTGAACTCAACTCCGCGAAGAAAAACAGCTGGCGTCGGTAACGGTGGTCCGAACCACGGTACATCGTCTCTCGCTGTCACACTCACTTTGTATCTGAAAAGTACAAATAACTTTAAGTAAATGGAAAGTAGAACTAACAGCCAAAAGTCATCAAAAAGATCGAAAATTCAGCAAAGCTGTGCTCTCCGATATTTTTGACTGTTTTGCGAATGTGCCAACTATAAATAAGATTTAAAGTATGCTTCAATGTATAGTATAAGTCTTAAGCAAGATAAGCTTTTATCGCGCGCTGAAATTCATAAAGAGCGATGATAAACCGATTGCTGCGATGAAAAAAAGTTTGAGCAGACAAACCTTGTGTTGGGTGTGCATGGTTCGATGACCTGGACGACTATGAAGGCGTGAAGGAAATGACTGGCAATCATGTCTGGACTAAAAGGAGTGGGTTCCTCTTGAAAGATGATGGCGACGATGTCATTGCCGATATGTCTTTTGCGCTGTAATTGTTGCGAATCGCCGGGACTGTAGGGCAGCAACGAAGCGACGTGGAACAGAACCTCTCGACCTCGAAACAACTCGTAAACAGCAGAATCGCCGGTTTGACCATGTCGCGTGTCCAGTCCACCGCGGTATCTAAAATTATAGTTTATTTTAAACAATCTTTTTCTTTAAAACCAACAATTTTTATAATATCGTACATGAAACAGTTGAAAATAGTATGTAATACAGAAATATGTATGGGAAAAGGCCATATAAATTGAAGAGCAAAAACTTGAAACAATAGCTCATGTTACATCTTCACAATTAGTCAAGTTTTATATGGCGTGCAATGCTATAAAATGTGTGTATCCTTCAATGAAACTAACGATAAATAAAGTCGTATTCCCTCTTACATCACAGATTGCAAAGAAGAAAAGAAAACTGTTCGAAAACAAGGAAATAGAATAGGGAAGTATACATGAAAGAAGAAAGAAATCTAGGGATGCAGCAGAGTTAGGGATCATAAATTACGTAACAACTCACTGCGAGGGAGATTATTTTGCTTGAGGTCATAGGAAATGATTCTATTATACAGATGTAATCTATTTTATTTTGCCGATTTCTTCTAATTCAATATATTCCGTTATTAAAGAGTAAATTCAACAAAAATGAAATGCACATCGTAAGCTTGTAGATAATATATTTAGTTCGTCGGATAGAGTTATTTATAAACATCATAAATACACATTTATTATCCATTGATATAATACGATAACAAATTTTGTTGTGTAGTACATTGAAATATGCTTTTCAACTATTTGTAAAATCCTATTTGTAATATATACTGCCGTCAAAAAATAAACAGTATATTTTGACGGCAGTACATTTTAGCCGTCAAACAGTATATTTTGACGGCTAAAATGTAAGTTAATGGTACTTTTATGACTTTCATACAAATCTGCTTACAACTGTGGTGTTGTGGTTTTCTACAAACTATGTCACATACGTTATTCTATACTACAGATAATTTGATCTTCAAAATTGAATTCAAATTCTCATGCTATTAAAGTGATCAAACTAATCTTATTATTTATAAAGACATAACACGATAATTGAAATTAATTATATTTAATGATTATCCTTTTATTTTGTTATCTTTACTTTGTAGTATTTGTGATTGTTTTATTCAAAGCATTTATTATAGTATAATGTCATTTTGTTGTAATTTCAGATTACATATTGATTAAACGTAAGGACAACATCAATTACCCTTTGTGATCCTTGAGATCGATTTTCTGGCCGAGAAGATCGAGGAATTCTTGAAAAGCTGGTGTAATCTGCCGGTTTCCAAACAGCTGCTCCTCTGTAATCTGACCAGCTCTTTGATGCAGTACGCCGAACTTGAACCTCGAAACCAAGGCGTGCTCGTCGTACCGAGCTATGAGTGTGCCGGCCCCAGAACATACAGCTGGAGTTAACGTGGTCACGTTCAAGTTCTCGTTTATCGCCTGAAACAAATGCAGATCTAAATTTACATCTGTATCATTTTTCATCTCTACTTCATTAACAATTTAATGCAGTTTTTACATATTCGGATCAAGTCTCCATAAGTCAAGTCGCCGAATGGCATTAATATAGTTTACAGTTGCTCGTTTAAGATCAGTAAAGTGGCAGGAAATGAGCGATATTTGCGAAAAATCCGTCTTTCAAAGAAGGGCGGATAATCGTGGCGCGAAGTTCCGGAGTTCTTGACTGTGAGATTTGCTGTGCAACGGAAATGCCGTGCACCGAAGCGATGAGAATTCCGTCCTTCGCTTCAGAGACTTGGCAAAGTCTTACATCAAGTGCATACAAAACGTGTCCCGTGTTAGATACAAAGTCACGCATTGCAATGAGAAATCAAACGTAACTTCACCTTTTATTAAATAACATTCAACGATACTGTAATTAAGCTTGAAGAGAACGCACGAGTAATTTATTTTTGCATATTTTTTTATTACTATAGTCAACTGTTTTATGATTTTGTGTTTTATAACAAAATCAGAATAATAATACAAGATTTTGCGAAACACAGTTTTCTTGAGAAAATTGAACTGTCGTATTGGCAGTTCAATTATATATTTAATGTATAACACAAGTTTAACATTTGACGATATATTCAGAGATACAATTTTAATATTATTATGACAATATGTTTAAAAGTATTTCTTTTATTTCACAATGTAAAGTTTTATAGAATTTAAAATGATTTGATTTGTGGACATATTAAATTTTCATTTATGCAGTTTGCAATAATATTCTACAGGAAAATGCAACCGTTTTTTAAAATAATAATATTAGTTCTGATTTGAAATTAATAAAAGTACTGCATAAAATTAATATATTATAGTAATTTAATAAATAAAAGACACATTTTTGTAATTACATTAAAATTAATTTTGCTTAAATATGCTTAAATATGTGAAAATGTATAAATTAGCCTGATTTGAATGTCCTAATTTGAATGAACAATTGATATATTATACTTTAAAAACTCTGCAATTCCCTTTCTTTTGTGAATAAATAATAATTATATATGTTTCATAACAATGCTGTTGAATAATTTGTTATTATTTGTTGCAAATGAAGTACCAAAAATAATTGTTCTGATTGAAATTCAAATTACTTCAAACTTAATTGACCTCGTATAATAATGCCTCTTATATATGATGTTTCTACAGCGTAGGAAGTTTCAAAGTTTCGCTCTTGCTAGTCACATACCCAGTTATTGTAAACGAATATAATTATATAGTTAACTTTAAAGTTGCATTTCATCAAAAATGAAGCAATATTATAATATAAGATACTTACAATATATATCTTTTAATTTATTGTTAATAAGAACAATTTTCCTGCCACTTTTCATGATAGTTTTTGCAATATTCATATTGACAATTTAACAATTTAAATGCTAATTTAAGGCATGATAAATACGTCGTTTTTCAGAATTGTTAAATAGCTCGAAAATAAATATTTTTTTCCAATGAAGATAAATTTTTATTACATCTTTAAAATAAAAATAAATAACACGAGTATTTAATTATTAATTGAAGAAAATGTTTGCTATCATTAAAATTTAATTATAAGCTTATGAAAATTACATCAAGTTTAATTCTTCATTCATATAAATAATCTAATACAAAATTTTCTGTAACACTAAAGTTACATTACCTGTATTGAACTCTTAATATATTCAGAAGAAAATTAGAATTTGGCTATAACTTTGTACAATAATAGAATATGTTAATCAAAAATGTTTGCAAAATGATTTTTTAAATATATTTAAATGTGAGTTGTTAATTATTGTTGCACACTATCTCACAGATAATTATATTATAAATGTAATAATCACTTTTTCATAGTATGGCAAATGATTAAATATTAATATATTATTTAATATAAATAATATGCAAAGTAATTACGTGAAAAAATGAGTATAAAGTTAATTCAGATAAGCCTTTCAATATTGAATGTCTTCGAGTATTTCACATTTCATATCACAAGTATTTCATTAAATATAGATCTTGAGTATTATACTCAAGATCTATATTTAATTATCGCCAAGCACTCATAAAACACATTCACGGGTTATTAAGTGAGAGAGACTTCTTAAATTTAAAACAGAATCATATGTGAAAATGAAGTGTCAACAATTTATTCACACTTTTGATTCTATTATTATATTATATATCTTAACCATATAACCAATTAATCATACTAATGAATATAGATAAAATAGCTTTAGCATAATCTAATATAACAAAGTTAAAATATATATAAAATAAGCAAAGCAATAATGTTAACCAGAATAACTTTGGCACAATAAGCTAATTAGCATATTTCAATATAACTTGCATATGTTTACGAAGTTTCAAATTGAAGAATTCCATAACGTTGAAACTGAAGGTCAGATTAATAGGATAAATTTAATAAGTTGTCATGTTTATTAATTGTCAACTGTATTTGTTGTCATGATTGTACTTGATTCGTCTTTGGAACTCCGATTGATTCTACTTTTGACATTTGAATGAAATTTGTAGACAACCTCTTTTTGATTGACCTTGATTTGAAAATCAATGTTTCAATTTTAATTGAAGAATAAAAATAGTTAATAATGTTGTAACAAATATGAATTTGAAGAATTAAACTGATCGAAGAAAACACTTGCATTTTGTATGTAACGGTTAATCATCAAATTATGAGCTATAAAATACGACGAGTCATGAGAACATTGGACTGCTACATTGTTATTTAGTCGATGATAAAATTAGCATAAAATACGTTGAGAATACAAGTTTGTAAACGCTTCAGGTACGCAAAGGGCCTATAAAACGGAAATGTAATTTGGTGCGGAGCATACCTTGACCATTTTCGCCGGCGATGGATTGGGTCCAAGAGACGCGGCTGGAACCAACTCGTGTGTCGAACCCGCTCGCAATCTGAGTAAAACTCGCCAATGTTCCTGTCCGGCTACAGTTTCCGCTTTGATCGAGACCAACACCGGTCCATTTTCGGCATCGCGGCCCACCAGGTTTACGTGCTCCTACAACACAAAGGTAATTTCTTATAAAGACTCGTTTAGATATATATTAATTTTATTGCTTTTTTATTATCTCAAAGTACAGTAAATTATACCAGACGATAACTTTAACATTTCTTTGAATACGTGAGATAAATACAGATCTTTCGTTCTTATTAGATTGTAAAAAGTAGAAGTAATGTTATGTTTTATTTTTATGACATATATGGTGTATTAAATTAAGATCCATGGCTGTCTCTGGAAGAATGATGGATCAAGTTTATATAGGATTATTTCTACATTAATGAACAGTGAGCTATTTATTAGATAAATTTAAGATAAAAAGCAATATTTCAATAATAATAATTATTGTAATCAGTTTTGGTTCAAATATAGTAGCTTAGATATTAATTGATTTTCATTAGCTAATACACATTAATTAATCAA
The DNA here is from genome assembly GCA_022817425.1 of Gryon sp. ZL-2020. Taxonomy (NCBI): domain Eukaryota; kingdom Metazoa; phylum Arthropoda; class Insecta; order Hymenoptera; family Scelionidae; genus Gryon; species Gryon sp. ZL-2020. Next base: position 34,711 of record JABFPJ010000267.1, on the reverse strand, counting down.
GACGTAATTATATGAAATATATTCAAATTGTCATGAATGTAAAATAATGATATATTATTTTACATGAAATAATGTGTAATGTTCGTTCTGGCAAATTATGCAAGATTGTTCAAAATTATAAATTTCAAACCACTTCTCGGTAAATGATTTAATTCGATTACAAATTCCAATAACATGATTTTGTTTTCCAATGAAATTTTACGTAATTGAGATTCAAAAATTATCAAGACGTAATTTTAAATGAGACAAGCGTACAGTTCATGTTTTGAATAAATAATTTAAATTCATAAATAATCATAAATTATATTTAAATTCATACAAAAGAAAAATGTATTAAAAATTAATATTACCATTTTCGGATAATATCGATTTCTGTTATTCTTATTTACCGAATTTCGATTTGTCGTGTCTGATATAAAAATATATCATTTATTATTAATTTTATTTTAAACTGTTACTCGAGTAGGATGGAAATAATACAATGTTCGATATTATACATTTGATATAATTGTATATGTACATTATAGTGAAAATAATAAACTAAAATAACGTATCCTTATGTTATATGACATTTTGTAATGCGTAGAGAAAATTAGGAAAGCCTTATGATCAATACAATAAGCAATTTCCATACCAAATTACGTTTTCTTTTTCATCATAATAGTCGGCGTACTTGATTCGACCATTGAAAAAGTAAATCGTAACGTTCATTCTCACATTTGAACTAACATGGATTGATTTTGATTTATAGAAGAGATCATTGATAATTTCACGCATGGGCGGTGAAATAAAAGTTGAATTCAAAAGTAGTTCTATATTCTTTTTTTCATTCAGCGCGGGTTATGCAACATATTGGATTATAAAATTAGAGCACTCGTAGTTGGAAATAGACGAATGTGCTCGGAATATCAGTAGTGAAAGGCAAGTTCAAGTGTCTCGGCTTTAGTTTTTTTCTCTCTTTTCTTGTTTTTTCGTATGCATCAGAGAGAATCTGCCGAGCGTGCATACGGGCATCGTCGTTGGATCGATAATCGGAGTGTTAATAATAATTTCAACAACGTTATTCCACTTGAAGCATGCACGTCTCTTACAGTTGAGTAAATCGAACAATCGATACGTGCTTCAAAGGGATAAATATCGCGACCCAAACTCAGTCGAGAACAATATTAGTTAGCGAAAGTGCAATTCTCGTTTTACTCCTACTTACGTCAAATTTGGAACAAGAGCATTCTTTGTTGTGATAATTTATTTATTAAAATACGATATAGATTCATTATTTTTTCTATTGTTCTCACAAAATCGCTTGAATTGTGAATGTACAAGTCGAATAGATGCAACATTTTAATTATTTAAAATAATAATATGTGCTAAAAATAATATTGAAACAATTGTATTCGAACAATGGAAAGCAATTTGACCAAAACAGGAACTATGTTATCGGTATTTGTTTATATAAAACAATTTATATTTGTTTCAACGAGACAATCGTTCAATTTGAGTTATTTACTTTATTCTTGATTTATGAACATTGAATGAATCCTCGGTTGAAATAAAAGGCTTGAGAAATCAATCAACATATGAATATTATTATATCATATCATATATAAGTTGCTTTAGTTTTGGATAGTCACACTGTGACTTGATACAATATTTTTCTTAGATGAGAATGTTAAGAATCGTGTGAATTCGAGCAAACAGATATGTGTGCAAAATAAATCACGTAAAAGTCAATATCTGTCGAATAATATGCCTTAAGTTATGATAATTTCATTTCAATTGATAATGTGATTGAGGGTTAGACATTAATGTCCTATGATGGATTAGGTTGCTTGATTGACAACGATAATAACATTCAATTGACACTTGGGAAATTATTAGTTACATATGTCTCAAAATATAAGCTAAAAATACAATAAATATATACATTATAAAAAAGAACGAAAAGAAATTATTCATTAAAAAATATTAAGATTGCATTTCAATTTCTCTTTTATCTTTAATAAATTCAAATGAAGATATTTACAATAGTTTATATTAAATGATGTATTAGTCATGAATTATTCATAAAATACATTTTATCAACAAAATGGATAAGCAATTTCTAAAGCAGTAATGTATATTACACTTACTATTATAAAATGTGTAGAAAAAGTAACTAGAATATTCGACAAGTTTCAAGCATGCTTTTATCTGCATTAGGTTCTACTTTTTTTGCTTTGTTATAAGGAAATATTAACAACTAAAGCAAAGCGAACTGTGTTGAACACGTTTGACATTAATGTAATAAACACTTGCGTTTATTTATGAGATTTTTAAATTAAATAAAAATTAATGTAATAAACATCAAAATTATAAATAAGTTGTTTTAACCGTGGCTTTAAGCGGGAATTAACGTTTTTAAATAAACAGCGTTAAAGGTATACATTTTCAGTTGCTTATACGAGTGAAAATGTTTTTTACTTGTGACTTTATAGATAAATTGATCTTTATGATAAAATATGTTTCATAATAATAATTTAATGTTAAACATTTGGTTTTATAAAATGTTTCATTTTATACGTAAATCTTAACTATAAAATAAAAACATTTACAATTTTGGACAAAAGTTACTTCATTTTTCTATACAATATTTGAATAAAGGAATTTTGTATGCTACATAAAAGCCCATGAAAGAATATAGATTTCAACCTAACATGTGACTTGTCATTTGTAAAAAACAAGTAGCGATTGAAAAAGAAGAGAAATTGTTAATCAATACGTTGAATTTTAACTTGACAAAAACTCATAGTGAATACAATGTCGAGAAACTCTATACAAGTTTTGTTTTTGTTTGATGAATAAATGAATGTTCGGCAATGGTTCGAATGATTGTAATGCAAAAAGCGTTGCAATCTTGCAATAGAATAAATATAATCGTATCATAGTTCGGCGATTAGTCATAGTTGCGGAAGTGTCGTGCTAAATGGTCATCGATATATTCGCGAATGTGTCGATTCGTCTGCAGCGTGTATGTTTGGCTGCACAAGTTGTTGGCAAGAATCGGCAAATGTTAAGCTTCAAGTAGATTGCGATAAATCTGAGTTTAATCGAACCGCCGTTGGGCTGACCGAGGGGTGAAGTCACGCGAATAAACGTGCTTAGGTTCTTACTCGAGTGCACGCATGGGCTTACATCACCGACATACAATATGCTCTTCTCACAAAGTCATTCCGGTGTCCTCAGACACGCCATTAATCGACGCCAAACAATGTCGTCACTTTATTGTTTACACGATAGCGTTTAATGGCGTGTTTTGTATGCAATATTCGCAACTATTCATTTCAACCTAAAACCCATATTTTGCTTTAATTAATTGCCCGAAATTGAACAAAGTTATTGTAACTTAAAAATTATAATAACTGGAAGTTGAAAATACATTTTAGTAGCGTGAAAATTTATGATGACAAAAAAATAATAGCACACATTATAATAGTGTGATATATTTGAATCTTGATATTTCTCATAATAATGTATTTAACTATGCACCAATTAAATTTGCAGTTAAATTTCGCTTCTAATTGAAGCTATAGAGAAATGTGTTCCGAATAATATATATGAAATCTAATATTACGTTTTAGTACATAATTTATATCAGAATATGCTTAACTGTGAAAGATAATGTCAATGTTATAAAATAGTTAATGATGTTCAAATACAATGAAGACACATTTTATGCGTCACTTGAGTTATGCACTTTTGATATTTTCTCAATTAAGACTTATATTACAACGTGATTTAACATGCAGTTAAAGAGGCTGAAAAAATTAATTAGTGATTAAAAGCGATTTTGCTTTACAAATGAGAGGATCATTTTTATATTTCATACTGACTTGAATGTGAAACTTAATGATGATAAAATAAATAATAAAAAGTACAGATTTTAAGATAAATTAAAAATGTTATGTTTTAAAATATTTTCAACAGAATTTTAAATTATGTCGGAATGTCGTTTAATTGAATAAATATTTCATGTATTTAAACATATGATGAAGTAAAAAGAGGTAGCAGAAAACCGAAAAAAGGTAGATTCACGACTCGGAAAGAAAAGCGAAGAAACGTTTGAAAAGTATTTTAAGCACTCGGCGATCTGTGTTGTGTAAATTCTTTCATTAAACACTGAAACGCCACATTGCAGGAAGTGCTCTGCTTTTTTATCGAAACGTTTTTCCGGCTTCAATTTCGAACTGACATCAACGAGTGATCACTCAATTTAATTTTTATTTACGAAGTGATTTCCAGAACGATCCGTATCAGTTTTTTAAATCGTGTTTATCATGAAGATCTATCTTTCAAACAATCACTTTAACATTATTAATGCAATAAATTGAATATTGACTATTTGAAGAGGTTAAATGAAGTAACTTTTTTTGGTATTATTAAATTCGTAATAATTCCTGTAGTGATTTAATATTTTATTTTCTTTCTTCCTTGTACAATCTTTCTCTCTCGTTCTCAATTATTTTAGTAAAAATGTTTTGATATTTTCATCACAGATTTTATGTTTCCCGATTTCCTGTTTCTGTAAATATTAACACAACTCAAATTGGTATCATAACATTTAAATTCAGTTTTTTTAAATTAATTAGTCAATACTAAATTTTCGATGCAATTTAATTTTAAATTTATTGAGAGATATAAAATGCATGCTTTTTACTGTGTAAATGGTTTGTATTAATTTAAAGTTACGTAATATAAGAATAAAATAGTAAAATAAAGTAAATTGGCGATTACAGATTTATATGCGCAAATAATATTATCTAAAGGCACTTTTTCTTGATATTTTTTGACAACTTTTTTCTTTCCAAAAATCGAAAAGCTGGCCTAAATAATTCCACAAAGCAATGCGGATTTCTGCGGATCTAAAAATACAGCATCCGCTTGTGTGCATAATTTGAAAAGTCCTTTTCCAATTGATGTGGGGCATCTTCAAAACCGATTGCTGGTTCGCCGCGAAAGGCATTAGTTCGTTGTGAGTTCATTTGAAAGCAAATGTATCGAGGCCAAACAAATATTGCCAGGAAAGGATGTGTACGAGTGAAAGAGTTGGAAAGAGTGAGAGAGAAAAAGACAGAAGGAAGGAAGAAAGAGAGAGAGAGAGACAGAAAGAGTGAGGAAGAAAGAAAGATAGAAGTCATATAAACGAAGACAGTCTGACTTTGACGTGCAGATGGAGAAGGAGAGCCCGAGTGTTTCTGTTGGCGAATGAAAATGTTCTTCCTGAAACAGTGGAAAAGAAGGAGCAGAAGAACTCGCGCTGGCGGACATTGGCGCGCGTTGTGAGAACGTTCTCACTCCCACGCCCGAAGTGCTCTTTTCCTGCTTCTCTTCGTCGCGACGAGTTTTCCATCTCATTCTTCTGCCATCATACTTCTTTTCCATTTTCTATCGTTTGCCTTGTGCAATGTCATAAACAAATGACCGTGGAATATAAAAAAGACAAAAAAAAAATAAAGAAAAAAACTCACAAGAGAAAGAAAAATAAATATAAAATAACGAGTAATAATAACACAGATGAACTAATTTTGAAATAATAAAAGATTAATGATATTAATAAATACATATTGAATAAATAATGTTCGTAAAAAAACAGTTTTGCTAATTAGTTGTAGTAATAATCGAATTAAGCGATTAAGTTTAAAAAAGTTTGGTACTAATTATATACTTGTAATCTATACAATTAATCTTCTAACGCATATTAAAAAATAATTACAATTATTATAAGTGCAAGTTTATAGCGAGTTATAAATGAGTTTCTTTAAACTTTTGATTTTATTATGGATCTTAATAAACACTTGAATGTGGCGTGTTATTAGTTAATATGGGTTACGAAGTCGAGCGCGAAGGAAAGTTCAAGGGATTTTGAAAGATATCATTCATAATAATTCACTGACTGGAATTTTTTTGGTTATTTTGATTACGCGGCGTTGTGGCGTGTTATTATTTATAATACCAACAAAAAACTATGCTATTTCGTATTGTATCTCGTTGAATGAATAATTAATGCACGTTTTAATGGCCATAAATATTAATACGCTGACATGCACGAATCAGACAGAAATGAAAGAAAAGTATTTACATTTGAATAATTCCCATTTATTTCTGTTTAGTGCAAAATGAAGAACGACGGATTTTTTCGTAGAAGAAAAATAAAAAATACAATTTTATATAATGTATTTTATAAAATAACAGTAATCATTGTCAATTATTCATATTAATTATTATATATTAATCAATAATCTGATTAATTTTATTTTATAATGATAAATTAGTAATCTCGCTATTATAAAGTTCTATAATCAATATTAAATGTTATATTCACTTTTGTTTATAAACGATTTATAATAAATATCTTATACTGATTTCAGGTAAGTTCCAGTCTCTTTTGTGAGAGTAAGGAGGAAACCGTTTTGCTGATACTGTGAGTAAAAAAATGAATACATTTTATTTTGTAAGTGGAATGAGTTTAAGAGTTATTAAAAAGATTGGAATTTTTTATCAATATGATGTATCATATTGATAATATCAAGTCTTGATTGTCTAAAAAATAGAAGAAAATTCTATCTTTGGCAATTTTTATCACGTAAAATCATAATCCGTCCAATATTTTCAAAATGTGTCCTTTGGGACCGCAATGCTGATTTAAAATCAAATAAAATATGTTTTAAGTGCGATGAGTTGTTACGATTCAGATTGTCCTAATTTTTTCTTTCTAGTTTTACAGTAGGAGATTTTTTTTGAAAAAGTAAATTTTATCATACATACATTTTATGCACAATCAGAAATATATTACTTTAAATCAGAATTTATTTAAAAAATGTAAAATCGTCGAGATATGAATACACTTTAATTTATTTGCATACATTCAAATAGAATTATTATTATGAACTATCAATGCAAGTATACGTGAATGCAATATTCAGTATGAGTAAAAATTCGTCATTTTTTAAGCATTTGAAATGTATGTAATATCTTCATATGATCGTACTTTTGATGTTTTTATCTTGAACGTTTAAATTTTTTTATTCTGCAACTATTCTCGTACAAGATCTGTAATTGCAAAATGTTAGATCACGAAATCTAAACAGACCTGTGACCTTTTAACGTATCAACAGATACATTTTATATATTCATAGTACTGTGTTGTTCTTTGATTAACATGACCTGAAACCAACAACAAAATCGAATTCAACTGGAAGTAATTCAAACACGGACGTGATCACCATAAAAATCACGTCGGACAGAATTTTCTGCAACTCTTCAACAGCCGCGGCTGAATAAAAAAAATGTGCACTGGCACGATCTAACGTTAAAAAGTTATTTATAAATATTTCCGAGGAGTTTATGCGCATATTTTGTGCTATCGCGTTAAGTGGAAATAGTGTGAGCCGCGTAATCCTAGTTTTGTCACAGCAACGCAGTTGCGAAATAGCAAATGGAAAGCCGGGTATTTATAAATGCCAATGTTTGCATGAAAATGCCCAACGAAACAGTATATTAACAAGATTTTATTTTTTCATTTAAGATTCAACTGCACATTTCACGGTCTTCATGTTTTATTATTTTGCTGTTGAATATTTACATTTTTGTACTTGGATTTTAATTAACAGATATATATGACAAATGTTTCTGATAATCTTGATTAATGCAATATAAATTTTATTAATATATTCACTGAAAGGAAATATATTAAAATCTTTAATTTATGCACAATTTCACTTAATATTTTGGGAAAATTAAAAATGTCACATGTTTGTATTGTGTAATTTAATGTTTTGGATATATAAATACTATGTCAAGACCGAAATTTGTGTAAGCATTTTTACGAAAATTACTAAATGAATTTGAGAAGCCGTTTACTGGTTCTGAATATAAAAGTACAAATTACCTTTTGTCCGAAATATTCGAAGAGAACAATTTTTGTTTGCGACATTTGTACACAATCTGTCCGCTAGCAAATGGATATGTTAAAGTGCAATTTTTAAAACATTTCCAAGTTGAGGTATTTTAGTTTGAATAATACACTTGTGAAGGATTTACGCGACAGCGGTATTCGAGGCAAACATTATCCAGTACAACAACGCAATATTGGCAATAGGAAGCAGCAATAATACTCTTTATTTTGAAATGTAGTTCAAATGTATACTTCAAATGTAATAACCTTTTTGCGTAATACTGGAATGCATATACATTTTTATGACATATTTCAATTACATTCTGCTGAAGAAAAATAGCGCGTTTGTATACATTCTAAACACTCAGAAAAGTCATATTTCCGATCTGATTATCGCGTTCATATTAACGTTATCGCATTTTAATTTTTTTTTGAACGTCGCCACGCAAACATTCATAACTCATTTATCCTTGTTATTGATTCACATAAGCAGTTTCAAGTTCTCTTCCGTTAAACATTTAATAATTAACTGTAAAATTTTGCTATGAAACGTGTAATAATTTTGTTATTACAGGTGTTCATTGTGTATACTTCAATGAAAATGATTATCGCCTGAGGCTTTATGTGCATTGACACTCTTAAGTTAAAAATAGAGTTCGTTTAGCGACGTAAACGTAACCAAGTTAAGAATGTGATGCTTGCAATAAAAAGTCGGTTTGAATTTATTTTCGCAAAATTATCCCGAGAGAATCATCGATATCGTCATCGTGAGTACTTTGTTTCAAACAAACAAAGTTAACCTCCTACGCAAAAATAATTTCTTGGAAGAAAAAAAAAAAAATGCAATGTGCAATCAAGTACCGAGTGTTTACGGTAGTTAATTGAAAGTCGTAAATGAATCTTTAATAAAATCTGGAACATGAAAGAGCGTTGCACAATGTACAGTCAGGTTTCGAGAAATGGTATTAATAATAGTGGCATGGAGCGAACGGCTTCACTATGGAGGTCGTTCTCTTCATTAGAGTATCAGTAATGAATGCCTTTAACAGAACAATAATTGCTCGTTTGGTTCTCTATCCGTGTATTTTCGAAAATCTTAGAATTCAGAGGCAACGTTTAATGAATTCAATTTCCTTGCTGATGTCGCTCAGATGTCGCGTTTAACACAAGTTTCAGTCATTTTTACAAGCAATTTGAGTTTAAATTATATGTAAAACACGGAAAGTGTCGCTAAACGTGATGACCAAAAAGAAAAACAAGATTTCATTATCAGAGCACAGTATGTCATTTTGAAAGAGTTGAAGTAAAGTAGTACAAGTTATTCATTTACGTAATGTGTGCAATGTAATTATATCTTTTTCAAACATTAAAACATTTACAAATATAAATTGTTTATATATCGTGCTTGAAAATTAATCTTTTAATTGATTTCATTTAAATATAATAAAAGTTTATATACATTTTTCATAGAATATTCTTGAAATTCGATTTTATCTTAGAAACATGATTTTATTTAGAATTTGTGTGATCTCTGAAACACATCTATCTCGATACATTTTAAATGTATGAAATTCTTTAACGCAAGCTAATAATAGATTGATATTTGTCGAAAAGTTTAGAAATGATATATTGTATGTTTTTGAACAGTGAAATTAAACACAAGTAATCAATTTTTATTTAATTCTTCTGGCAAAGAAAGAAAGAAAGAAGAAAAAAAAAAAGAAATAATTAAATCTTTTTAACCAATTGTATTTGACGCGTAATTAACTTTTAGATTCAAAATAGTCATATCAATCAATAATTTCAATATGTAAGAGATTTTCATTATTATTATGCTAATTGAATGAAAATTCATATTTTCGAATTAATTCCGAGACACGATAAAGTAATTAGTATATATAATTCTAATTTGTACAATTATTAAAATTAGCTGGTTTTTAAACTTGAAACATGATCATCTGTAGCTTAAATGTACAAAATTCAATGTGTAAAAAGTTATAGAAAGATACTGTAAAACAATTTCAAATAAAAAATAATTTAATAAATTATATTATTTTTAACAATTCTTTCAAATAATATAATTTTATTAGATTATTTTAGATTATAATAATAAAATGTAAACATTCCACAAGAGGGTATATTGTGAATATATAATTTCATTTTATTAAACGTAATTTGCCATAACATCGCAAAACATAAAACTGAATGACTTGCTCTGTCTTCGCTATTTGCAAAATCTTTACGATTTTAAATAAAATTTAATTAAGAAAATTAAGTAAAAACATTTCACAAAATGTGTACAATTAGTTTGTATTCAATAGATTCATATTATAAAAATACAATCATATTTGTATTTAATTAATTAATTGAATGTATAATTTATAGAAAAATTCATATGTAATTCTGATGAATGACATAAGTTGAAATTCGAAGTGGTCAAGGTTGCGATATTATTAGAAATATTATTGATAAATGTATTTTTCATATAATTCGGAATTAGTTGAAAGTATGTTATCAGTTTTAAATTAGTTTGTATGTATATAAAGTACGCGGAAACGAGAAAGATAATAATATTTACCCTTCCAACAAAAAATCTGCGATAACATTTGGCTGTGTCGTCCTGGTCAATTCTGGGTTGCCAGGTGGGTTGTGCAGGGAGAAGTGCTCTTCCGGCACTATCAAGCGTATGTCGGTGATCAGTCCCATCGACCCAATAGCCCGGTGGTGTGACCACGAGAGGCGGCTTTTGTTGGTTTGTGGAGGCCTGCTGTAACGCGGCTTCCATCAGGGCACGTCCTAAAGGTGCATCTCCCACAGGCGACGCCGACGGGGTGGGTGTATTCGCTTGAGAAACCGGTGACGATGCGGATTTTTCGTCCCTGGAACTCTGAAAATCAAACATACGTGTTCATTAATACAATCATAAATATAGAATCCAATTTAATTTTGCATTGGGAAGAGAGACATTGAGAGAAAGAGAAAAAAAGGGGCACATAACGCGGCTAGTAATTTGGGCCAAGAACATTTTTAAAAATGATGTTTTTCAAATCGCCGTCTGACGTACTTTTTCCATGAAAAATATTGTTTGTGACACAAGAAGGACACCCCTTCACGGAATGTTAGATTTGTCGGTTGTTATGAGTGGGATTGAATTTTGATTTCATTTTCGGCTTTGACGCGAAAATTAATGACGCATTGAGTCATCGTGCAGATGTTTTCCAAACTCAAAAGATTATTATATAAATTGATTTATTAATTGGCTCGTGTTTTTGTTTTCGCTTATTTAGTGGTAAAATATAGTTTTTCTATTTATTATAAATTAATTAATTTCTTGTCAAATATATATGTATAAAAAGTATAACTATAGTTTACAACAGATTAAAAAATAATAATTCAGAAAAATATTTTAGTCAGATAAAAGTATAAACAATTTTGTTTAAAAATAATATATTGCGCACATCGGAAAACAGCGTTCTTAGTACATAATATCATATTTTTAAATTAAAAAAATATATAAATTAATAATGTATGTTTATAATTAAAATTCTTCTTTGAGTTTAAAAATTTAAATCAACGTTTGTAGAAAAATTCATTCCACTAAAAATTATTACTTTTCTTCTATTTTCATTTGACTTCTTTTTACATTTTAATAAATTACGATCTATTTTTAAACATTTAAAGTGATATCAATGTTTTTACAAGCACTTTTTAACAATTGCAAAAAAGTTTCTTTTTAACAAAATTTCCTACTCCAATTACTATCCTAATTCGAAAGTACAATAAACAAAATTAAAATATACCCACAATTTCCCACAACACACTACATTTGCCTACTAAATTTCCGGGATTCGGGTTTATCATGCACAATTCTCCCGGCGTTAAAAATTGTTATTGTGAGGAGTTGTTTAGGCGTGTGAAAAAAAGTGTGGCAACCTTTGTAACCAATTTGATAAAACCAGTTTCCTGACGCAACAAATTACCCATCGAGCGGCCCTTCTTATTTTTATGTGCGCAAAAGCGACAGCGATGCGCTCAAGCGAGTGCATCTTTTGTCGCTCAAACAAAATAATGCAACGAAAATTTGCTGCGAACTTGTGTCAGTGCATGCAAATACGGTAGTTGGCATTTTAATAAGGCGACAAAAGCGTTGATGATATTGCTGCCTGAACGCGTGGTGTCACATCATTGTGAAGCTAGCAGGTGGCTGGCAAAGAACCGAGGGTTTGGTGTTACGATATGTCTAATCTAGTACTCAGCCATATATCGGAAAGCGTAATCGACTTATCGCTTTTGCAGTTGCTCGCGAAGTAGAGCAAGTGCGAAATGACGAGACTCATAAAATCCGCGACGCACGTTGCATTTCGATTGCCGACGCTTTTACTTTACGATCTGGTGTGTCGTAAAACGCTTTCCAAAGAGAAATTCTCGGTATTTTTATACCGCACGACGAATATAGACCACAAGCGCGAGTCGAGCATTTGTCTTCGGGACTGTTCTGGCATTTCGCGCTGGCTTTGCGATTGTAATTTGGCGGAACCTAGAAATAAAGCTTAAAAAGTGGACACAAGGGAATTTATGACGAAAATATTTTGTTGGATATTGCCGCTTTAAATGATACTTTGGAATCAGCGAGCGCGGCTGTTAAGTTCACAATTGCGCAATGAACAAATATCTTGTCACAAATACCCGTTATTTTTCGTGTTTAATTTTTAGACAACATATAAACCAACTATATAGAATATGAAGAATAATTTGCTTTTAGTAGAGATATTATTGCAATTTCAGTTTGACAGTATTTTCAAAGAAAAATATATTTACGGTTGGAACTCATTTCTTGTAATGTCTACGAAATAAAAGTTAAAAGTGTGTTTCAGATGAAATTAGGACATAAGAATCTCGAATTTCAGGTTTAAATAAAAAAGTAATAAGAGAAACATATGTATATAATATCTAAACGAAGAATTGTAAGTTTCTGTAAGATTAATTTAAATTTTCATTTCATGGACTCTTCAAAATTTCAGTTAAATTAAGTTTGTTTGTTATTTCGTATAATTTTATTCTCCGGAGGAATTTAAGATTAAGATAAAGATAAAGTTGGTAAATATAAATTGAATAATCATAATAATGATTCTACACAACAAAATGAATAACACGATCGCAAGTATTACCCAGGTTAAACTTCATAACAACCTAATTCACTTGGATTCATGTTGAGGGAATGAAATTTTGTTTCTATTTTGTCAACGATGCTTTTTAAAGTATTATATAAAAAATTCCGCGAAACTAATGTAGTGTTGTCGTCACAATTTATATCGAAATCCAAAAACTTTTCAGCCACAAAGATCACAGTTCATGAACTTTCCAAGCATGTATTGGGTTTCTTTACAGTTTTGAAAGGAATAAAGAAGATAATCATTAAGTTTGTTGCTTTTATCTAAATTAAGTTCTGTCGTTGTACACATCTAATTACTAGATTGTATAAAAGTTGATATCTAGTTATGAAAACATCTCCGTTCTTTTAAAATAATTTCCAAGTTTTTGTCCAAAGAAGAGAACGAAGGGAAAACAAAGACTTTGTTCCGTAATCAAATAAATGATGATATTAGTGGATCTAAGACAAAGAGATCAAGTGAAAGAATACATTCGCATATTATCGTGACCAACTGTTAGATTATACTGAGCGCTGCTCTTCCATTACCGGCGTCAAAATTGACGGTACTTATATCTCCTTAGTGATCGCGTGCCACAGAGTCGTATCTAAAGATAGATTGACACACTAGCAACTCTTGCTTTCCGCACCCAATGCTCCTTTACGTTTTTACGCGCTCATTTTTTGTGTATATCTTGCTTGCGTATATATAGACGCATTTGCAAGAAATAAAAAACGCACCTTTTTCTTCACTTGACAAACAATTTTTAAAGAACGCTTTGCCAAAGTTAAGCAAGTTAATTTTCTAAAACTTTAAATATGCTTTCGCATGAAACACTGTTTTAACGCTTGTTTTCTGCATAAACATCTTTGTACATAGAGACATATTTAACATTTGAATGACTTTGATGCAATTGTTCATAGTTCATTGCGGAAAAATTGCTTTACAGCTGAAAAATACACAATAGATGTATTTTGTTGATGTCAAAAAGTTTGTTTATTAATTTATTTTGACGTTAAATAAGTAAAATGAAATAATTCTGTCTATCAAAAGAAGTGCAAATGGATTTTATATCAAATTCATAGTTTCAATTCAATTCAATAATTGAACACATGCAGTGTAAATAAAATTAATCGGCAACTTTCTCTTTTTGCTTTCCTTGCACTTGCACAATATATGAAAATAGAGAACTAAAAAAGAGCAAGCTAGTGAGAATTGAAGACGACGTATTGAAATTCAATACGTCAGTGTCAGAGGAAATTAGAATCAGGCCATTAAAACTTCGCTACTTTTTTTTTCTTTGAATTCATTCAATTTTGGTCTTTTTATTTATTGGCCAATGAAATTTCCTCGTTTTATATAATTTTTTTCTGTTCGATTGCGCGGTGGCGACGTGCGATTAACAGTAGCGAGCAACAGATGCAAGTGACGTCAGAAGCCAGCGTTCAGATTATGTCATAATTCAAGTTATCGGGTGCGATTCGTTCGGACGTTGATTTATCGCGTTTATTATTTGGGGCTGCTTTGAAACTCGTGTCATTTGTTAAAGAGTTTCGCGGCGAACATCCCCGTATGTACACTTGAGACGTAAATAGTTCCATCATAATTCATCCCGGAAAATGTCCTGGTTTAAACCTTTAATGAACTACGTGCGATTTTCGTTTTGTTTTGATTCGTTTGGTTTATGAGTAACATCAATCATTTCACAAATGAACGCTCAATTTTGCATACGAAAATACAAAATTGATGGTAACTTTTCATGTCAATCGATAATGTGTTTTTAATTTTCCATAATCCATTTTACCAAGTGAATTATTACTGAATAAATTGTATAAGTAGCAACGTTTTATGTTATTTAATATAATAAAGAATAATAAATCCAATTTTATTAATCGAGTTTTTTAATTAACGTCTAAAATATTTTATTTTATGATTTAGTGATTCTTCGTGTCTCTAATGTTGTACTTGCATAATTTATATCAGCATATTTTTCTGTTAATTTGCATTTATCAAATACATTATTTAATTTAAAAATTATTAGATATCATATATCAATGTTTATTTTTCAAATAAAAAAAATATTGACGGAATTACAGTGCTACTGATTTGTTCAAGCCTTGATATTCATAATTATAAATTGATATAACATAATTATTAGATACAATATTCAAACTCATATAGTTACAATATGATTAAGATAAAATGGTTTTGTTGCACAGATGCTGATAAATTGACCGAGATAAGCTGATTTCGTTTCATTAACTAAAGAGTACCAATTTCTATTTAAATAAAAAGTGAGATCAATAAATAAATGCACAATGAATTAAAGTCTATGTAATTTACATAATATTAACATTAAAGAATGTAAATTTAAAAAAGTTTTTCTATACAATCATTTGATTCACACTTTGGTACAAAAAATTGTCTACTTATACTATGAATGTAAAAAACAACTTGAATTTCCGTGATTAGATTAAAGACCATTTTGCTTTGAGTGTCTGCTTTCTAAGTTAAAAAAATGTGATTAAATATTTCAGCGAATAATGCGATATATCTGGCGCCATCTCGACACCGAGAAATACTCGACGCACTCGACAGTTCCATAAAGGCAAGCGATAATGGTACGGACATAAAAGAGACAATGCTTCCTACCACCCACATTTATAAGCACTCATGACGAAAGCCGTGGTCTTAATCCGCGCGATGGCTCCTATAACCGTGTAGGGCGCGCAGCGACGCAATCATTACATGGGAAACTGCTTTCGTAATATAATCGCCATTATCCCGATCGCGTGTCAGAGTGACTTTGCACGTTGACTAAAAACTTTGTAATCACCGGTTAAATGATGTCAAGCTAATCGCTTTGGACAAACTACGCGGCGATCCGGTTAACGATGCCATTACCGTCTAGATTTTTTGATAAGCCGCGAGCGACTTTTCTGTTTCTACTGATTAGATCCAATTTGAATTAAATATTCATATAAAACGCTTCATTTGTTTTAGAAGTATTTTTATGTTTTCTGGATTGTTATAAACCGAAGTGCAAAACAAAATCGTGCAAAAATGTATTTCAAAAAATGCATGTTAATTTCTCTAATTAGATTTAAAAATATATAGTTCATCTCCTATGCATTATACAATATGGTAGCAGGATGTGCAAATTTTTTTTACAAGATTGCAAAGTAGAAATTACACAAATGAAGTTTTATTCGTAATTCATTTTTCGATGTAACTCACGAAATATCTCGTTATAGAAACGAGTTTCACTGATCATAGTTAGCAAGTTTCTTAGCAAGAAACACCCCTATACTTGGCTTTATAGTAATTGGGTTATTCCTCCAACTACAATGACACAGTGTAACCCAAATTACGTTTAATTCTTGCTAATAATATAATAGCAATTTCCAGTTCTTATCCGACTTCGTGCTGAGACGAACGTTTTGTTAGTCTTGGCATGAAATAAAATGTATTATGTTCATTGAGCATCTTAATTATGATTTATACATTTATACAAATTAATTATGAACTGTTCTCATTCGCAATCCAACCTGTTAGTCTTTACATTTACAATATTTTGCCAGATATCATTACTCTAAATAATATTTTAATAAACAGCTTCAAAATACGTATAAAAGTTTGCTTGAAAATGAAAGTTTCATTCATTGAATACTGTCATGAATGAAAGATTTGTATATTATAACATATTGGCTGTGAAAATACTGTTTGTTAGGAAAATATGATGAAATTAAGAAAATTGTTTTTATTGGTTGTTTTGTGAGAAATTAAGGATTGATATTGAAAGAGCAATTTATTTAAGAACACAATATAAAGTTGTAAAGTACCTATATATTTTTGCGATAGTGATCCAAGAGCTATCTCTCTCTGTGATCTTTGCCATAATTCTTCGCCACAGGTCTTATTCGCAAAACGAAGGAGCAAGTAATACTAACAGCTTCTTCTCTCTATCGATACTAAAAATAGGAGAATGAATTTATCGCGCTCAGATTTCTTGAGAAGTGAACGTGTTCGCACTCATACGGACTTACAGTAAAAGTAACGTTACACATTTTATTTTGTGTTTCTCACCAATCGCGTTTATTTACAAAATGATGTTAGTATTCATTTAAATTGAAAAACCCGTATTTGACAAGGCTTCATTTAATTTTAAAAAATCTTGATTACATTAGACAGTATATATAATAATAAGATAGCAGTTTTCAATGTCGATGAACTTATTAGAAAATGACCTTTGGATATTTCGGGAACTTTCATTGAGACTTTCAAAGTGTCGAATTATATATTCTACGTGGCTTGCATAAAAATTAAGTTTATATTAAAATTATAATTATTTAAAATATTATACAATTATAATTAAATATTATTTAACAGTAAACATTGTTCTTCCATTCGATGAATTTTGTATGACATACATTTCTGCAATTTTCGTGGAATATGGTCTAAAAAATTGTATGAATACAATAAGCGCATAACTTATTTCGTCCAGATCTATATGATAAATTGTTAAATTTGAATAGAATACTAAATTACAGCTATAAGAATAAGAATTGTTGAATCACCTAAGTAGAATCAAACAAAAAAAGGTCAAATGTTTTTACGCGTATATTTCTTGTGTTATGCATCCAGCTTGCATCTGTATAAGAATATCCATAAGACAGCATGTTTTATATAAATGTTACGTGACTTATGTATAAAAAAATATATCAACATAAATCCGCAAAATGTTAGACATTAACGTTTGGTTCAATTCCGACAAAAATAAGACTGCACAGTTTAAACGATGTTTATACAATTCATTCAAAAATAAACTGTTTTATATTCTTACTTTTGAAAATTTAAAATGTTTGTTGTTTCTTGTTAATTACTACTGTTAATTTATAGTTAGACTTTACTAACTGTCTTATGTAAAAGAGTGCAATTACAAACTTTAAAAGTTTGTAATCTGCTTAGCTATTAAGATTCCGGTTTGCAGTTTTACGGGATCAATTTGAGTATATCATTGAAACGAACGGCGTTATAATAATTTTATTTGATATTTTAAACAACAAAAATCTGACATCGGAACATTAGTCGATGAACCACACTGACTTAGCATAAAAGCGTACAGCTTCGTACGTCAAAATAACCGTTAATCGTACTTGAAATGTCGTTTCGCAATCAACATCATTAACAAACGCACGATCTTTGTCTAATATAAAGACAAAGAGGAAGACAAAAAATGAAGAAGAAGATGTGTCTAACAACTTTCGACGACATTTTTCATCGCAACTCTGACAGATGTCAGAAGCATGCTTCTTCGTTATTTTATCAAATATAACAGATTCGCTGTATAAATGTCACTGTTTCATCTCGTAGACAAATAGAATAAATGTCGGAGAAAAATATCTGCCAAACAAGCCGAGCAGCCGGATATATAGAAAAAAAAACGAAACAATAAATTATAACGGTACGAAATGCGAATTTAATTAGAAATATGAATTGAATAGAACGAGTGGAGTTGCGAGAGGCGAGTGCAAAAGTACATCAAAGCACGTTCTGTTCCACAGCACCTCGTATGGGCGTGAGTCATAGCAGCGTGGGCGTACGCAACACTGTACCACAACGAGAGAGAAATTCGCGTCTTCAGATCTCTCAGTTCGAGACCTCTCGAGGCTCTCCCGGAAACCGTTCATGGTCGCGCCAGTCAGCCATATCACATGCAGTTTCATAAATGTCATCACCAAATGACACTAATAACGCTTATTTTGATTGCTAAAACTGTATATTTGTACAGTTATACATTTACGTAATTTTAATTAAATTTCTTTAAAGAAATGACATTTTTCTTGTAAAGTTTAGTTTCTGCAAAAATCAGTTTTGTATAGTTAAGGAATGATATTAATAAAAGAGATTTTATATTGAATATCGAAATATTGATAGCAAAAATAGTGTTTCAGCTATAAATTCTAGTCACGTTTTGTATTTAGTTAAAGTACGTATTAAACGGCATAGACATTTTTTAATAATAGTTTTCAATACTTTTCTATTTTTTTTCTAATAATAATTTTTAATATATATCAATTTCTAAGATAAATTAATGCATTGTTCTTAGACACAACATACCGAATTAGTGATTCTAGTCTGACAAAACTGAAGCCAAGTGAATAAGTGAGTTACAAATTGTGTATTCAAAGCATAAAATCTTTGAAATGGGAATTTGTATGTCAAATGTTCATTTTTGAATATGTAAATTAAGTTAATTCATAAATCATGCTTATACTTATTTCATTTTAGATTATTGAAAATAATAAATAAATGAACTTTCTTTAAATAATAAACATAACTTCAATAAGAATTGCAGTTAGTGCTGAATAATTTTGATTGAATTTCATTCGTAATATTGAAGTTATCTTTTAAAATTTCATGAAACTGAAGTAAGAAAATAATGTTTATTATTTTTCCGGTTAAAATTTTGCTATAAATCAAGCAAATCATGGGAACGTCGTATCGTTTGCTTGGAGTATATTTAGTTTTATGTCTTCAGCTGACTTTTTTTATTCGACAAGTCAAAATGATCGAGTAGCAAAGTTTATTATTGCGGCACATAAAATTATATTACTGGAGGCATAAATTACGTTGACTAGGCGACCCTTTTTGTGTATCTATGAAATTTGCGCAAATATACGAGAAAGTCGAGGAAATTGGAAAGGATGACAACTGCCGAACTTAACAAAAAGTGTCTTGAATTGGAAAGTTGTTATCATTATTATTTTCAGACAAGTATTGCGTTAAGACGATATGATTGTCAATTGAGATTGGCAATCAGTTTTTTGTTTCATCCAATTCGTTCAGAAATAAAACTAAATAACTATTGAGAATTATTTTATATAAAAAAAGTCTTTTCTAAAGAATACACAAATGTTATAAAATAATACGTTAACATTTAATGTTTATCTACAATTTTAAAGAAATATCAAAGCTACGGTATAAAGTATAAAGCAAAACCATTTTTTTTCTTATCAGTAAACAACAATTTCAGTTTAAAACATATTAGTGTATATAAAGTCAGTACAAGTTATGCATAACGCCTCGATATCCTCTATTGAAAGGAAAATATGTACATATTTCACATTTTACAATAAAAATTGACTTTCTGAAACCAAATCTAAACACGATATGTAAGAAATGTTACAATGTTATATTGGAAAAAAGTACACGTATATTTTTTATTACTTTAAGGTAAAATTCTAGTCGTCTAGAACAAAAGAGATAAAGATAACGGTTAACTGATTAGTGGAAGAGAGAAGTAGCAAAGTCGATTAGCATTTCACATATCTTAAATATACAATATATCATAGTAAATAGTAATAAAAAAAATAATAATAATAATGTAATATCAATATTATGTATAGGAAGCTAGTTAATCGTATAATTTTAGATATAATCATATTTATATGTTTTCGATTAAATTCAAATTCATTAAATACAAACTGTTTAGATTGAGTTGAAAATAAGTTTTTGTAATGAATAGCAAAAAGGAATGATGGAAAAGATGATGCAAAAACTGATTGTTCAAAGCCATAGGTAGGAGCTACATGCGTGCTCTCACACGTGCGTGTACAATTAGTAAACACATGCCTGAGCACACTTAATGCACGCATTTGCACTCGTCGACTTCCTCTTGGTGTTGTCTACGCATACCCATACCAAGTTATGATTTACTTAAACCATACACACTTTTGTAGGATGGAAAAAAGGGAGTCTGAAGTGCTGCCTGAGGCTTTTTCAAAGACCTTCTTTGCGTGAATTTTTCTTTTAATTCTGCATATTTAATTTTAATTCAGTCTCATAATGAGACATAAAATCAACGTTGAAATTAACATTAAATTAAAAAATATACTTTAAGCATAAGTACTGATATATATATAATTTAATATAAAGTAATGTTAGTTATAAGTATAAATGTGACGACTTGAATATATTTTGCAAAATCATATCATCATATCATCAGCAAACGAAGAACAATTTCATAAAAAATAAGGGGTATTTTCCATTTTAAATACACGCAAAGAAGAAATTGTTTCAACAAATTATATGTAATTTAATTTGAGTACATAGAATATTATTCTCTAAAAATGAAAGAGAAATGAAAGAAATTTATATTTGACACATTTTGATGAAAGAAGCACTTTTTTCAATCGAGTGTTTGCTTTAATTTGGACTTTTCATTCTTATAGATGTGTGCATACTGTGGTAATAAAACTTGCACAATATGTAGTAAAAAAAAAAAAAAAAAAAAAAATAAAAAAAAACAAGTTGCTCATACAATACCGTGTATAATAATTTTCCAAAAGCAGCAGAAAAAAATGATAAGCGTGTGAAATGAATGAAAGAGGGAAGAAAAATGGCATCAAAAGAAGTCACGTATTATGTATGTATAGGAAGGAAGCGAGTCAGGCCGACGAATTAAGGTAGAAAAGATAAGAGTCGAGAGTATAAAAAGATAAAGTGAACCAGCCAGACTCAACGCAGTTCGCGTATTAATAACGCATCCGTCAAAATTGAGCAGAAGGGAAGATGAATGAAAAATGAAGGACTAAGGAATGAGAGTCAGTGCAATGTCTACCAAGACCAACTTTTTTTTTAACATCGTCGAAACAATATGAATAAGAAAAATATTTTTTGTCTTGTTTTAGACGAACTTATTATAAAATTGAGCCAAACTTTTTAAGTCAGATTTACATTTACAATTATTCAAGCTTTACTGTACATTTTTTAACAGTTTTTAAACATAATTAATTTGGCACGTGTAATATATTTTATATTTAAAAAATTCATTTTTAGATCGCAAATGTAATTTCAATCTAATTTGAATAAAGTAATATTCTGTACAATTTTCAGAGCCAGCTGCTGTAGACAATATGGTGCTTTTTTCATGAAAATAATGAATAATTAGATTTTTATGAGTCATTGTATATATTTCCCGTCACTTGCATCAAGCTATTTTAAGTCGCATATTTTGAAAAACCATTCTTTGTACTATGTCATTGTTTTCAAATTTAATTCAACGTTTGCAAATTTGTAGCTCTTCTTGGAAAAACGATAGAAGAGTTGAAATTAATATCACGCTTAGTTTATTCTATTTCTTTTAAAGATTTTATGATAGTTTAGTTATTTTTTTCTATTTTATGTTATTATTTTATGTTCTTATTTTTCTATTTTATGGTTTTATTGATTTTTTCTATCAAAGATTAAATATCCAGCAGTTAATGAGTGAATTTTTTTATAAAATTCAGTTTTTATAGAAAGTAATTTTGAAAAGAAAAATTGTTTTTACAATTTAAATAATATAATTAAAAAGTATACACTATTTTACAAATGCAATTTTCATGAAATGCTATATGAATAATTTTATTCTGGTTTATTTTTTTTATCTAAGAACTGTTTTCATTAGATAGATAATTAAATTTTTTTATTTGAAATAACTACGCATTTAAAGAATCATTTTGTCATAAAATATTTTTTTGAAAAAGTTTATAACTATAATACGGTCTTTAATTTTGACAATTAAACTGCAGTTACATAGTGAAATTAAAAGCCCGAAGGAACTTCGTAAACAGCGAACTGAGATCCAATTACTGTAGCGGGTGAAAGAAAAACGCCGAGTATGAGAGTTTGCCATTGGTTTGTGGAATAGCATTAATTTAGAATCCCGATTTAATTACACACCTAGGTTCCGATCGTTCACATTCGCGGGAGTCGGGAAACATTCTTATTATTCGGATCGTTTGAAACTGACGTTTACAGTTACAGAACTGCGCGCGTTGCTAGAAGTGAAGAAGAGCACAAAAAAGTTGATTTAAAAAAAGTGGTGCTGCGCTTCACGAAGACCAAGATGGTTTGTCTGTGAAGCAATTACTGCGTACGCCGCGCGCTTCTTACCGGGACGATTACGCAGATCCGGAAAATAAAGCGAGACTAGCGAAGCCGAGAACGCGGAAAATAAGAGGAACGGTAAATAATAACTCAGACGCGCTTCCGCGAATCATTTGGGGAGCAGAGTGCGAGAAAGAGAGGAATATGAGCAATCGGTTCGCGCGATCAAGTTATTACGATTAATGAAAGGCATGGAGTTAGCCCTACAGTCATGTCATTATGAGACATAATTATGATGCCATTGTATCTGTTTTTGTTATGCTCGGAAACTATGATTTTATTTTTTATTTACTTTACCACGAGAATTTCCTTTTTGCGACAATTTGTTATGCGAGACATTGTACACTTTTTCTAAAAATGACTTTAACGATGTATGAAAGACCATGTAATACGGTTAATTCGGTGAATTATTGTCATACAAAATGACTTCTTCAACAGTGAATTTATGCATGTTTATGTATTCAGAGAATCAAATACATTTAACTGTTAATGTTAAGTTTTATCTTTGTGGTAAATGTTGAATTATTTTCCGCATTTATGCAATTTAGAAAATAATATTAAACGAAGAAATACGAAAGATTTGGAAAATAGTCATTACAGAAATGAACGGTTGGATTTTCCTTTTGTGTAAGTTCTATTTCATTTATCGAGACTTTTGTTGTACTTAATATTTTGATAAAAATTAATTTGATGAAAATGGATAAAAGTTGGGATGAAATTATTAAATACGTTCTTTGTGCAACTAATCTTAAAAAATATCTGTTTGGTTTGGATGATGACAAAAAAGTGAGATACGCCACTGAATTAAGCACCATTCGTTTTCAAAGCTATACAGACGAATCGTGACGGGCATCAAAATTTTCATAAAATGCTGAAGTCATGATTTATGGATCAAATCGTAGATTTGTGCTTATACCTGTTTCCGGTTGTATACACATGCTGTATTTATCAAATATTTTCAAATTATTTGCATACATTTCTTATCATTAGAAATATTGCCATTCAATTAAAATTATACAAACAACATTTATACTCATGAATTGTTTTTTTAGTTAATAAATATGTCGTGCAGTAAATAAATATTTTCAAAGTTTATTATACTACAAAAAATCTTTTGCAATAATAACTTTTCTTATTCCATTCAACAATATTATCTATTTGATATAAAATGTTTCAAATGCGTCCAATTGTATGACTTCAGTTTCATAATATTATATGAAATGACACAGCTCTTCATTCCTTCTTTTATATAACCCTAATGTAAACTAAATGTGACACATTTTACTGAAATTGACTATTAACATTCCGAAAATTGAATTGCGTGTTCTTAGGAACAGCCATAAGATTGTATGAAGAAATGACCAAATTCCAAGCTACGTACTACTCTGTCTTTGATGTAAGATTATATTGAGAAAAATGTTCTAAAATTAGAAAGAGGTTGAAACTATGTAATAGCTCTCGAGTCTCGTGAAAATGAATAATTCAGTACGCATCGTAGTTTTTTTTGTTGTTGGACGCACCCATGTACAGACGGACGACCGTATCCGTTGCGAAGGTGTGTCGAGAATGAAATTGACGCGCACTTAGGCCGGTAATACGGTCTCTCAAACAAAGCAATTGAATTGGTTTGGTTTTTTTTGTATATGCATGTGTGATTCAGGTAGGCTCAAGTACATGGATAGATTGCTATTGGGTTATCATCGTTTATTCAATGACCGGTGAATTTGGATGCGACAAAATAAAAAAAGAAGGGTCATGGTTTGATTATTTATTGGAAACTGCCTCTGTGTCACTGTTATTTTACATCTTTTCATGTTTGACGTAACGACGTTTCGTTTTATACAAATAAATACAATTACTAATCAGTGTGATACGTAACGACATCAATAGACTTAGATTTATTGTTTAATTAGTCTTTAGGAGATTAAAAGTAAAATAAGAGAAACAAATTATAAATGAGATATTTTTTACTATTTTATTGATTTAATATAAAATGGTTTTTGCAGCAGTATAATAATCTTTGACAATTAACATTTTCCATGTTAAATTGATGATATATACATATATACATGTTGATATAAATTGGGATGATTCCCCAGACGCAGTTATTATATCATAGGTTCTATTTCAACAGGAGATTTGCGTTGTTTGCGTTGATTTGAGTTATCAGACAGTTAATCATAAAAATATAAAATGTCTACTGTTTAAATTATTATTATATATAAAATTATATAAAAGTATCGTTAATTATAAGTTGAGTTATATATTAATGGAAATAGTAATAATTGAATATGTAAAGATGAAAGGACGTTAATTCACACGTTTAAAAATAAATTATTATAAAGTGTTAATAATTGAATAAAATATTTGTATTTGGTGCGATTCTTAAGATATACAATTATATTTAGTTATCTGATAAAAATGTTATGACTTATGAAAAGATAAACTTTAATGCATGTGCGACAGCAAAATATAAATCGTTGACGCAGAAGCCATTTTTTATTTTATCAAGAAAACATGGATACAATTTTCGTATATATCGTTACTATTTAAAATTGACATGATAACGGACAATTTGGGTTACTATACATTAACAAATTTCTAAATCGAATATGATGTACGATATAGTTTTATCTAGCCGTACAAAGTTCGATAATTTTTATTCATACGATTTACCGTAGAAAAAATGAACAATTTAAAAGATAAATTTTATTTATGAACAATATATATAATTTAAAAAGCGCAGATTTATACAATTTTTTGCATTAAATAAAATAAAAAAAGATTCATGAGCAAAAAATAAAATAACTTTATAGACATTACTAATAAATTGGAATTTTTGTATTTTATTAATACGAAAATGACTTAATTAATTGCAAATAATTTAAATAATATTTATGAAAATGATATGATAATTAATGAAATAATGTAGATGAAAATATAAAAACGTAAACTTAAAAAATAATGCAGAATTTTTAGAATTAGTTATTTATAATATAATTGTGTAAAGAAAAAACTTGGACACAATTCAGGCAACACATTTGTAGTCCCGAGTGGAACTATTTCCGTCGAATTGTGATTTGACATCCAAATTACTTAGTCGTATATCTGCGCAACATTTGGTTGACACAACAAAACCATTTTCTCATGCAATTTTCTTGGAACATCGTGCGCGGTTAATACAGTTATTTCGAAGCGCTCTTTGTTCCGGCTTATATTTGTCTCAATTTTCTATTAATTCACAAGTAATTTTCACTGTAATCGATTTCCGCATTTTTTTATCATACAAATTTACGAGAGGTTCTTTCTCATGCGATGGCACATAATCTTCTTTAAACCTCGCGATTCTACATCAATTTCACGTTAATCTAAGTATTCTATTTCCGTCTGGTCTAGTGAAACGCGCGGCGGCTTCTTAAGCGAACCGTTAGAATGATTTCATACGCCGCCAGGGTCGAGTTCACTTTTCACGTGCTATTTTGTGACCGAGCCAGACTGTCTGACTCGTTTGCAATAATCAACAACATGTGTGCTGCCACGTTTCTTGCTGCCACGCGCTTCTTTTTTTTTTCTTGTAATGTTTTTAGGATTTCAAAAATTCTCTTTGATTTTCTCTTAATTTTTTGCTTATCCTAATGGTATCATTGAACCTTAATGAATTTATTCATATTTCACATAAAAAAATTGGTGTTAAAAACATATATTTTGTATGAAGCACAATTTTATTTTATGTTTTTATCATTGGCGTCAAAAAGACGCTATTCGACCAGTTAAGGGTTAATCGAAATTACAGGCTCGATTACAGTCGACCGTCGCTAAAGATATAGCTGTTATGAAATGAGTTATTGTTAAGTTGTCGTCGTTGGCGTTGCAACATAAATTGATGGTATATCAATGGTACTGTATTTATAATAACGAAGTCACGTTCCATTATTCGTAAAATGTATGTCAAAATAATTGATGACAAAGATTAATAATTACGTTTGAAAATCATATTTGCGTTCAAATTATTATTATTTTCATATTCGAATTTTAAAATAATTATACATTTTGTATGTAAATATCCGTTAATTCCTGCTGATGGATCAGTTCTTTGTTTTTGAAAATGGATTATTTATTACACTTTTTTAATAGAGAATTTATAAATTATTCTTGTAGAATAAAAAATAATAATTTTTGTAACATATTTTGAATGAAGTTTAATTTTAAACAATAACAAGAATACGAGCAATAAAAAAGAGAAAGTTAGTTGTATTTTAAACGTGGCATTCTATAACCGTTTTTAAACTTTTGTTTATATAATGGTGCGAATGCTTATCTAATTACATAACTATTATAAGATTTTGTACAACTTTTTTGTTACCATTAGATAATTGTTACAAACTTGTATCTCTAACTTTTGTTTAGTACATTGCAAAGTTTTTATAGAGTTATTATTTTTGTATTATTCTTTTCATTGCGAGAAATACTCTTTGACGAAATTGGTAAATGCGTATTTGTCTAAATTTTTCAAATCGTATTATACTAACATTAGATGAAATACAAAGTTCATTTTTCCGATTCGCGACTTATTTAATTAAGGCGTAATAAAAAGAAAAAAAATTAATTAATCGTTATCATTACTTTTCGATAAAATATACGTTTACTTAACTTTTTTATTTTGTCAATAAAAAATGTTTGTGTCCCTGCGTGACTAACAGATAAAATATTATCTTGATTATAATCAGTATATTATTCTTAAATTGACTGTCCCAAAAAATAGCCTAATATATATTTAATTCCAACGTATATGTTGAAACTACATCGTATTTCAATTTAGCTAAATTGACAAAGTCTGAACTTCTTTTTCCTGTCTGGAAATGATCTTTTAATAATAAAAACCTTTGACAAACGAGAAATGATAAATCCTAAAAACGGAAAAATGAAAAAGGAAAATGATTTGTTGTTCATTTTGCTTTTTTTGTAAATCAGCATCAATATACGTCGATGCTGATAAAACACTGACATGTCTTCAATAAACAGAAAAGACGAACGATGTAGTCGACAACAAGTTTTTCGTCTACAAGTCGGTCAACTATCGATTGTAATTTTGGTTTGTCTACCGGAAAAGGTCTGGCGTTTGCGTCTGACAGCTGCACACCTTCGTTTAGCTAGTTACGTCGCTACGCACCTGGCCCAGATACGCCGGCGACGCGCCACTTTTCATACACAGCGGCAGACGCTCTTTCATACGAAACCTAAAGCTCTTCCCCTTCCTTGGTAACGTTCGACCCACGTATACGACCGGTAGAACTCAACGTCGCTCGACGAGGAAGACAGGTTTTTGAAACCTTTTTGAAAAAAAAAACTTGTCAGATAAACGCGCAGTGAAATGTAAATGGCAGACGAATCTTATGAATAGATTTTCGATGGTGCCTGAATTTGACAACATCTTTGTAATGTGATTCGAATTTTGACGGCATTTTAATTGCTCGAAAATTTTATTTAATTTGATAAAAAGAAGTAATACAATGAGTTGAATTAAATTAAGTACGTACAGTAGAATATGCATTGAGATGAACAATGTCTGTGAATTTATTTTTTTTGTTCTACATTTTACTTCTTTTTATTTTATTTTTCTAAAAGTAATATTCTTTTCCTGTTGCATGTTTTTTTAAAATTACGGTGTTAATTTATATTATCGTTAGAAAATTTTAAATTGAAACTTTTTTTTAAATAATGAATTGTTGCTTTTCTTAATAATTTACTGTTCTTTTTCCATTGTCTTGAAGTTGTGTAGTAAAGCGAAATTTCCAAGAAGCTGTTTTACATTTATTGTAAGCAAAAATAGAGGAACAAAAGAACATAACAAATAAGATGGTAAACAATATGACTCCATGATAAATTAAAAGTTTAATTAATTATAATTAAAATGTATTATTTTTAAACAAAATCATAGAATTTGTTAAAATTAAATGAACCTTAAATGAAATAATACAAGTAAAAATATATATAAATAAATATATATGAATAAATATATATAAATAAATAAATGCATTACTTAAATATTTTGATTTAAAGTATATGCAACTGCGATGTACTTTGATATTTTAATCATCCCAATAATCATTATAATTTTATCGAACAATTTAATTGTTTATCGATCTTGAAACTTGCTCTGATCAAACTACAATGATTACGGAGCAGATAATCTTGTACTTTAAAATCGAGTTTTGAGCGGGAAACAAAGATGGATTTGACCTTAAACTTCGCGAGCGAATAAACTAACTCACTTAACCGGCGTAATTGAAATTTCACGGTTGATTTCAGAGACATTTATAACATTTGGACTGTCAAATATTCGGTCCTTTCGAAACCGTGAAAGTCATCGTTCTCTTGTCTAATATCGTCTTAACCGAAACGAAAGTTCGTGCTAATTTACCGCAACTAATCCGCAAATTGTTCTCTTATCTCAATATAAAAATAACATTGCTTTCGTATTTGATTTCATGACTATGCTTGACAGTTCACGCTGCTTCACCACGAATAGACAGACATTAGAAACTTAGCTAAATATATTAATCAATTTTGCGGAGAATAGTTGATATGCGAGATATCATATGTTCAATATAATATTGAAACGACGGAAATTAATCTTGTTATTTATTTCAATTTCTCAAATTAAAACTCGTTTCATATTGGCACGTAAATTTCATCTCGATGAAATTCAGCAGGAGATTAAAATAACAGAAAATCTACTCATATATTCGATTCAATTTAAAATTTATTTTAATAGATTCTTCAGTTGTTTTACTATATTTTCGTATCAATAACAGGTATAATGAACGAGTTTTAAATATATAATTAATGCTTATAAAATAACAGATTCGAAATATTTTCAATAAATACATTTGCACTGATTTATTAAAGGCACATAGTTATTCGAACAGCTGGTCGCCCGAGCGTAGGTCAGAGACGTAATTTTGTCAATTTGAAAGGCCAGTCGAACTGTCGTGAAACTCGTTTTTGGAACTCGTCGTCGGTCTTTTTCAATATCACTGCAAGTGAATTTCCACGTACGGCATGTTACAGCAAAAATCAATGTTGACGAATAACACATAAATGTTACATAAGAGTTATCTCGCTTGCGGTATATTTCAGTCAAATAAGTAAGCCAAAATAATTATTTGAGTATATGGAGCGATAACAAAAGAATAACGATACGTACACATAATCGGGGTGTGATGAAAACAGCATAAATCAGCATTTGATCACTGTTAAATTTCAATTCGTTTGCAAATGTTTAACGCACTTTATTGTGCAGCTGAAATAATTCGCTCGCGACATCATATAAGCTTGAATTCGGTTAGGTGAAGTTATAAATAAAACACCTGGAATTTTTGATCACAAGCTCTTAATTCTCTCCGGCCCGGTTAACGCAAACAGGCGAATATAAAACTGTATAGTTTTCTTGCATTTTTACTTTCTAGACTGATAATCATAAAATAGATATTTTCTTCATTTATAAGATTCGGCAAAAGTTAACAGTACTCGCAAATAATTCGTAATTGGATTTTATTTTATTTTAGTTTTAGCATTAAGTTTATATAAGTTATATAATTCAGTCTTATCTTAAAATAAAAAAAATAACCATCCTATTAGTATACGAATGAAATATTTATACGGAGTACTTTGAATGAAACGTTTTAATGAAAATTTTCGTAATTTTTTTTTGTCTATAAAATAGGAGATAAATTTCATTAAAACTGAAGGTTGGTAATGACGTCGCATTTCTTTAAAACGTAGTATTTTTTCATCCAAATTTACAGCGTAGATTATACTATTGAATTCGTGTTAATTGATTGCATATCGTACATTACTATGATTACTTTTATGATAATAACTATTATCAACATGACAACGTTCCAAGCGATCACGATAGGTCACGCTTTCGATTTTCAATATATTAAATGACATTACTCGCTTTCAATGTAGCGATTTTGCATTTTAAATTATTATTCACTTAGGTTTGACTTGAAAGATTCGATTCATTCATTCCTAATTTCAACGGTGAAAATTTTCACCGTTTAAATTGTGTTAAGCAAATTATCATTTTCGCAGGTATTTCACTTTTTATTTCTCTCTCTTTCTTTCTCTTTCACTTCTTTAACATTAAAAATTGCCATTTCGAAAAATTAATTTCGTTTTTCATCGAAAACTTCATTCATTTTTTGGGTTTTGTTATTGCATTGGACAAAAAGACGTTATCAGATCTAATTAGTTTCACAAAATTCGTGCCTGTAATGAGATGAGTAACGGGTTTATTCCGGTGAATCACTTGTCGATCGACCGCTTTGTTAGGCGCCGTCGTCGCGATCTCCTTCGACCTTAATTCGCAATACCTTCGTCGGCGTCTCGAAGCATGTCGCGTTTTAGAATAACACATCGCATCATTCACGGTCGTCAATTAGCGCCACTCGAAAAATCCCCTTCACCTATGAAACGTATTCGCGTCTTCTGTTTTCGCTGAAGTACGCAACTTTTGCTTTCGTCGATGCTTCTATTCACAGAGATTTTTCACGAAAAATCAAGGTTCTTAGGGCGTGGCTTTAGGAATTTGCAATAATAATTACGGAGCATTTCATGAAATTGAACGAAATAATAACATGAAAGTAAAAAAACATAAAAAAATTAATCTTGTTAGAGAACAAACATTTTATTCAAGTCACTATCAACTCGTTCTAGAGACACCGTCATTAATTTTACCAATGCTTAAAATAATGTTTCATATATTAAGATTTAAAATTTATAAGAGAAAAGAGAATTTATAAAAATGTACAAGAGAAAAGTTAATGCATGAAGGACAAACATAAATTGTAAATATATTTTTCTAAAAATCTATAACAATTTAATTGAAGGTTAAAAAAATTTTAATGATGATTATTATCAACACAGAAACCAGTTCAAAGTGTTTTTATTCACAATTTATGTAATTTAACCATTTTTTCTTAAATTATAGTTAATGATGATAGTCACACCTTAAAGAACATGAAAAACGACTTTAGTGACCAAAGAGTTACACAAGTTTTTTTTTGTTTCAAAGTATACTTTATCGATTTTTCGCATGTAAGAAAAATTTATGCAAAAAGCATCGTTTAATCAATAAAATCTTCGCTTTAATGAGACTCAATAAAAATGTTTTACTAACGATCAAAAGTAACTGTACCTCGTGTGTTGATTATATCATGAAAAATGTCCTGCCTTAATGAAATAAAGAGACCGCTAAGTGCACGTGGCGAACGAATCGCTTTGTTTTACAATAAAAACCGGCTGCATTTTTTGTTATTTCATTCGACAGATTCGCTCTGTAAAAAGTAGTTTGCAAGTAGACATTGCGTGTTCTTCTCTAAGACGGCCTGGTCGGTCCAAGGCGATTGCAGCCGCGTTTTACACAGGCAACTTTTCCTTGGACATCAAAAGCAATGACGTCACACGTAGTAAGGAACAAAAAATGTACTCATTAATTGCGTGCCGGACATTGGCAATTTGTTTACATCGCTGGGAAGAAGAAAATTATTGCGTTCAATGAAGCAAATGTTGAATAGAATCGATCATCGCGAAATAAAAATAATCAAACGTTCCTCTAATATTCGGACGAAATGTTCTGCATAAAGTAATCCGGTCTGATATCTGCTGTTGATGTATTACGTTAAATTATTTTGTAAATAGCAAAAAAAATACTTGATAAGTACTTGTATCGGCGGAAATATGTTTGATTTTGATTATTTTATTATATTATTAATAAACAAATTACTATTTGTTTTTTTGTATATATTCATCATACTGAAATTAAAAGAAAATTAAAATGTGTGAAATCTTTACATTAACTTGGACGTAATATAATATAACAAAAATTCTGAGAGTATAATTTTATACGTCGTTTTATAGATCATCATAGCAAAGTGATGTGTTCCAGTTGTTTGTATTGTTACGTAGTGACCACCTAACATTGTTAATGATGTGAACCAGAAACCAATTAAGAAAATGGGATACTAGCCAAAATGTTGTTATCTATTAGTCAGTTTTACGAAGCTTCAACTCGTATAGTTGGAAAATTTGACAGAGACATTTTCGATTCAACGAAACATATTATACATATATTGCAAAATTTTCAATGACGCACTTTTGATACGTAATTTCTAACTAATTTCATTGTAACAAATGAAACAACCAACACTAAGAGAAAAAATATATCAAAAATTACTAGACTTTCACGTAATAATTGCTGTGTTTTTAAGAAAATTCAAGAAAATTTTATCAAATGTTATTTAAAATACAATTTTATTAATACTAAAAAGTCTAGTAATTTTTTATATATTTTTTCTCTTAGTGCAATTGATGTTCTTGAATTTGAATTAATTATTTATTATGTATATTATATATATAATACACGTTAAAGAAGTAAATAATAAAACAGCATACATTTTTCAATTTTATTAACGAAGTATTTTTGAACTTTTTGTCAACGCATGTTTAATTTTTCAGATATGTAACTGTTAACATACAATATAAATGTAGGTTAACTTCATTGCGAAGTAGAAAAAAATGATTGTTTGGTTTGGATGAAACAATTTATCTTGATCAATTTCATGAGATGAGTCGCAATGTAATTTCTCCGAACGACTACATTAGACTGGTTATTATAAACAATGGCACGCGTTAAATAGCGAAAAGTTTAGATGGTTAATCGTCAAGTTGTACTTTGTGGGTCACTTTACTTAAGAAAAGTGGATCCAGGGCATGAGAAAATAAAGCGTTTATAATGCATTAGATGGAATTAATGGTCACGGCGAAAATGATCGCGGAAGATCTCGCGGCTGAACAGTCATTGTAGCTTGTTGGGATTAGCCGCGAGAACGCGAACACGACAAGCCGGTTCTTTTGTATTTTCTAAGTTCACGTTGCACGCCGATCTTCTAATCTGCACCGCGAAACGCTAATAACGGCTTTTTCACAGCAGGAAAACCCGTTGAAACTACAACTACTGAACAAAATATTACTCGAAATCTCTAATAATTTTATACTACAATATTTTTGCCTAATCATGTAAACATTTATCATAATTTATTTGAGTTTCTAATAATTTAATTGTTTATAACAAGTGAAACTCTTAATGGTTTAATTTTGTTATTAATTTTTAAAATTATTTCCAATTAGGCATTTTTTATTGATATTAATGAATGATAGTTTAATTTTATTTAGTTTTAAAATGAAATTGAAGAGCATATTTGAATAAGGTATATATAATAATGATATTTTACAATTACATAGAATTAAATATGAGTTTTTATCAATCATAATCAATATTTTTTACATCATAATTATGAAAATGTATTCATAAGAGTTTCCATATATTCAATCTTGACTGAATTTGTAAACTTGTTTATACTAATAAACATTTCATAATTTAAATTTCAATGTTTCATTTAGAAATGCAGAAACGAAATATTCGCACTACGTTGGCATGTTAAAATTGAAAGATCAAACGAACTTACCAAGTGAAGTTCGATCGAGATTATAACGAGGGCCTCGTCCGGATGAAAGTGAATAAAGGTAGTAGTGCTTATTGCACGTTTCGACAACAACGTTTAAAAAATACCGCCAAAAACAAAAGTTGGCAGCACTGGGCACCATCTTCCTACGCGTTCGCGCCATATTC
>JABFPJ010000266.1:0-49763 GCA_022817425.1 Gryon sp. ZL-2020 | reverse complement strand
ATCAACCTTGGGGTGGCGTTTCATCCCAACCATTACCCAATATCAAGCCATTGTTGTCTGCCAACGTCGTACCGAATTACGCCAATCATGGCCCAACATTGGGCCAGTTGGATATTTCCATATGGGTGGTTTGAAGTTTATTTTCGAGGTTGTGCGTAGGTTCTCAAGAGCTTTGCAGACAATGTTTTAAATAAGGTCAAATATGGTCCAATTGAGGACAAATATGGTCCCAATAAAGACCATATTTGTCAAGCTTTTTTCTATTTCGGGTGGCCTTATTAAAACCAAATATAGTAATTAGAAGGTCAAATACAGCCCCAATAAGGCCGAAAATGGTTCCAATAAGGCATCCTGATTATCGAATCCGCCTATTACACTTATGTCACGCCAGGCATTGATAAGGCCTGACCGAAATTTCGTATAATGATATTCCACTGCAAAACCCAATTAAAGTCAAGTTTAGCCACGTCATGGTTAACGTGGATTGTCCCACCGGGCGCTGACCAGGTAATCATGCTGTAGCCATACCTTGATTCTTGATAGTCGTTATACACGTGTTTTGTCCAAATTTGAAAATATGGATGTCCTATCAAGGCCATTTTTGGACCTCATAAGGACATCCATTTATCGAAACAAGTGTAAGAAATTCTAGAAAATATAGCCCTACGCCACAAAAGTGTCGTCGGTTTTATATTTTTACGATGTATACATTTGATGTTGAGAAAAAAATTTTTCTCAAAAGTCATACCTTTATCACTTCGAGGGGGGGGGGGTGTTATAGGGATGCTATAAGAAATTCATAGGCAGATCATTGGGGATATAGGAGAGGTTCATAGGGCGGTCATAGGGAGCCCTTAGAGGATCCATAGAAGTATCTCGGGTGGAACCAGTGATTTAGTCAGGACTCATATACGGTCATAAGGAGGGGGTCACAGGGTTTCGCCCGGACGAAGCCGGGGCTTCAGCTAGTATTAACATAATTTTCATCATTGAAATCACTATGAAACTTATAATATACAAAATAAAAAGAATATATAAAAAATAACATACATTGTGACATGCAGCTAACTTTATCCTTCCATTAGGTTTTAATTTATGGATGGATGGATGGATGAATGGATAGATGGATGTTACTTTTTATGAGCCTTTCAAATTACAGTACATTTGAAGTTCTATAAACTTCTAAAGCAAATTAATTATTAAATATTTTAGTAAACGGATTATTGGCGTCCAACTCGACAACTCCAGGGCTCGAGACTTGATCAACCTGGACAGAAAGCAACTGAGATTGATCATCGGTTTTCTCACAGGACACAATGGCTTGAGATATCATATGTCGAAACTCAATCAGGACCTCTCACCTCGGTGTGGGTTCTGTGAAGGTGACATTGAGATGCTAAAGTTTCTCCGGGGCCGGAATTGGTTCTGGAGCGGAGCTCCCGAACACCCTGGGACTGCTTAGAAACCAGACGGGAAGCTCCGTAACTCTGGTGATTGTTTTACCAGATCAACACCCTGCAGCGCGACTGCATCTAGGTCTGGGACTTAATTGATACCAGATCAGGATCCATGAGGACCTAGGGATTCATTTAACCAGGTTAATGCTCATACGTACAGCGTAGACTCGGGACTGAATGACACCAGGTCAACGCAACCCACCTCTGGTTTACTACCAGATTGTTACACTGCGGTCTTACATTAAACTGCAATGGTTAACCCTTGGCGTGGTTGGGTACAATGACGCAGCAGAGTTGAGTACCTTATGGGGCTGGGGCACCTGCCCTCTGCGCCGTATACTATACTACTACTAGTAAGTTTCTAAAATATTTCCAAATGTTAAGATGATTGACTCCCAAATATATCAAGTCTAACTTTTAGACATAATTATTTATAAGAACTCGTTCAAAATCGCTACCTGACGATAAAACCACCTTGAATCCATGTAAAAGAAAAAGTTGACATGTGAATGTTATAGCAAGATTATATGCAAGATAATATTTTTAACAAGATTTTGCGAAAAATTACTCAACTTTTCATTAAAAATTATTAATTTTTTGAAGAATTTTTCATGAATGTTTACTAATTTTTAATGAAAAATCAAGTAATTTTTCGCATAATCTTGCTCCCGTCACCGCATTACTAAGAGTTGAATAAAATTTATTACATATTTGATAAATTTTATTAAAAAATTTGTTGCCGTGTATATACTCTGAATGACTTCATATAAATGCGAAAAATAACTTATTTCAGAATACTAATGTATTCGAATATAAAAATATATGATGGCGTGGATAATTCAATGTATTAATTTGAATTACGATAATATTTTGCAAAAGAGTCAATATTTTGGTCTTTTCTTTAAAGTTACGATTGAAACCTCGAAATTCGCTAAAAACGAAGATGCTGTTAAATCGATCAAAATGATATTGAAAAGCCATTTTGTATTTCGCAGAGTAGTTTACATATATTTCCGGTGAGTTTTGATCGAAAAAAATTCTTTCGTAAAATTCGATCATTTATGTAACCACTACTGTGGGTCCGAATTCGCTAAAAGCTTTTAAATGGTCAACTATAATATCTGATAGTTATTTTGCATCCCATGGAGTAACCTAACTAGTTTTTGATGAGTTTTGAAAAATAGAAATTTTTTTTCTTAAAATGCAATATTTTGATTATTTCATTAAAATAACTTTCTTAGTACAAAATTTGCAGCCGAAGGAAAATGTCGACAAGTCGTCCAAAATGATTTCCGGAAATTATTTTTTATCCCCCAGAATGATTTCAACTTGTTTTCCGTGAGATTTGAATCAGAGTTGCCATATTATATTTAACATTTTCTTCAAAAAAAGAGATGTGTTTATGTGTAACAATGCGACAAATAAAGGAAAAGGATCCCTAATCAATAGTTTGCATTAACAAAAATGTTTTCATTAGTCGATATTTTGATCGTTTATGTGAAATCACTACTTTACCTCGTAAAAAGAAATTAAAAAACATTAAAAAGAAAAAAAATCGATTATTTGGTAATTTGTGTCTGTTTGGTAAGTCGTTACTTTAACTCCAAATTCGCCAAAAATGAAAATGTCGTTAAATCATCTAAGATGATAACGAGCTTTTGTTCTGCTTTTTCTGAGAATAATTTTGATTCTTTTGGTGAGTTTGTACAAATTATTTTCATCCGAAATGAAATTTAAATCAACGCTAAATCTTCACTGCACTCACTACTCTAATTGAATGAACAATTATTCGTCTT
Organism: Gryon sp. ZL-2020; assembly: GCA_022817425.1. Classification (NCBI taxonomy): domain Eukaryota; kingdom Metazoa; phylum Arthropoda; class Insecta; order Hymenoptera; family Scelionidae; genus Gryon; species Gryon sp. ZL-2020. Next base: position 46,510 of record JABFPJ010000266.1, on the reverse strand, counting down.
GCAAGAGTGTCACTTACGTGGCCGATGAAAATGATCTCGTATTTAATCTAGAAATTAATTTAAATCAACTTAGGGCAGCAAGTGTTTTTTCACGTCTTAAGTAAATTCAAACAGAAAGAGATTCAAGTAAATGTGAGACTTTGTACAAGTGGATATGCAAGTATTTTGTGATAGACCATTCGTTCTTCTATCTCAGTTGCTCTGGTTTCCTTTATTTCATTTTATCCTTATCTTTCTTCTCTCGTTATATAGTAACGCACTCCGGAATCAAGCCTGAAACCGCAAACTCCCTTCGCTTTTCGTACTAACCGTTCGCGAAATGTTTGCTTTAGTCTTTTACGCGAAGCTGCAAAAGGTTTTTTCCCATTTTCTACGAGCCTTAACTTTCTAACGCAAACTCTGCACACACATCTATAAAGAATAAAACAATTAGTATTGTAAAACTTTGTATTTCCTTTCATAATTGTAAAAGGAATAGTCACCTATTGAACACATTATACTTACTTCATTTAAAATATAGAAAAAAATGTGAAGATATTGAATAATTTTAATATAATAATTTATTTAAATTATTAAAAAATTATTGTTTATTCAGAATCAACAGTAAAAATTAAAGACTGAATTTGATTAACTATTCGTAAACTCAGTATGAACATTGCAACAGACTTTTTACGATATATGAATCGTTTCTCAATTCATGTTTTTGCATTCGCCACTTTCGGCATCTTATAGCTTCTGCAAAAGGGAAGAGAAGAGAACAGAAGAGAAGAGCGAGGATGCGCCGGTGGGCTGGCCAGACCGCAGCGCCGCCCCTTGACTCTCAAGTTACTTTTGCCATCTTGCCCCCATCCCGATTCTGTGGTTAGCCCCACTTCTACTAGAAACCAGGAAAGCTGGTTGCACCGACGGACCAGAACTCCGGTTCTTCTCTTGTCTTCGAGCATCGACATGAATCAATCGAAACTGTCACGTTAATTCGCGTTTTTGTCTTCTTTTAAACTGACCTAAGTGAACCTTATTTTTTATTAATTACGTACTTAAAAATTAACGAGTGATGATGTTGTGTTACTGAGTTTTGTGAATCCCTTATGCTTATACATAATATACTTAAAGATTCTCAATACATAACTGACCTCCAGTATTGATCTCATATTAGTAATACATTTTATTATTAACCTAGTATCGGAGCAGAAACTGACTAGTTTGTCTAGTCTTACAAAAAAAAACATTTTTATCTTTTTTATTAAAATTTGGGAAAACACATATTCTAATATCAACAAAAATGAAAAGAACTTTAACTAGCGCATTTTTAGTTGAATCAACAATAATTTTGTAATCAACAATTCTGAAAAGAGCAAAAATCAGAAATGTAATTCAAAAACTGCCAACCGAAAGAATTGGTTGACGAATGAATTGAGTTGGACTTTCTTTGCATTCATTCATAAATTGCCGAACAAATTGGATGTAGACGCGAATGGATATGAGAAAGATGAAAACCCTCGTGGGCTCGCGTGGCTGTAATCATAATTTTTACTAGTCCGCGCGTAATCAGAACTGCGTGTTACACATGTTCGGCTCGCCCCACCATGCGTTACCCCTTCTTATCGCAAGAAAGAGATAGCAGCGGTTGTGTGGCGCGGTGGGGCGTTATTTTGGTAAAAGGTGGGGCGGTTGCGCTTTTAAGGGGTAAACCAAATCGGCGCGTGTGAGACAAACGCCGAAGCGCGGTTATCGGACAAAGATAAATATAGCCGACTCATGAACATGGAAAGAGAAGCGGTGAGATGGTGTGGTTCTAGTATGCGTTGTTACTTCCATCCGTGCGAGTGTTTTTAAGCCAATCGTACATACGCGTTTCCACGTGAATTAGTCCGATACATCAGTTTTTCGGAAACGAAATTCGTGATTGATATATACACTTTTTTTAATACAACCTTTCTTCTTCTTGTGCTTCAATTGTGATTTTGTATATTTTCACAGTGATGAAATCATGGTTAATCAAGTGCGAATGACAAGTGCATTTTAAACGACGGTTCTATAAGGAATACTCTTTTTGCTAATATTTAATTTGGTAAGAAAATGTTGAAAATTAATGGATGAAATAGAATATAACATTTTCAAAGTTGCATTTATGCAAAAGCCAATAGTGGAATTTAATTATATTCTGAAATTTTGGGATAGAGTGGAAGGTGTATTGATTTAAGAACGAGATGTTGAAAATTAGACATAACAATTTTCAAGAATATAATACAAAAACATAAATTACATTATTTTTTTAAGTTCTGACTTAGGATTCTATCCATTTTTTTATATTTCACAATCATTGATAACGTTTTTGATTAAATTTTGGTAGTTCTTAACCAATTACATAAAAATAAAACGAAAATTAGATAAAAATTCTTCAAAAAATTAAAAAAATTATTGAAATGTATATAAAAAGTAAAAGTAATAAATAAATTAATTAAAATTGCACAAAAATGAGATTTTGGATTTTTGATGTAGAAAAAAACATTCATTTTATTTACATTTTGCTTTATTTGTGAATTGCGTTGAACGAACAAGAGAAAAATGTGTCGTAGTGTGTGTCGCGTGGCGTATCACGTGGTGAAAAATAACAGAATTGCGAGAGTCCCCTCTATTGGTCGATTAAAAATTAATGCTATACCAGAAACATAACGTTGAGGCAGAAAACATCACATAATTTGTCAGATTAATGGAATATTGTACAGCGGATATAACTAAAACGTCAATGTACATAGTTGACTTTTGCGTTTATTAACAAATTTAAATAAATAAACTAAATAATAATACATTTTGAAAATTACACTTGCGATTTAAAATAAATTTAATAAAATTAAACTAATTAATTAATTGAACTAATTATTGTTAAAATTAAATTAATATTTTTCTCAATATAAGAATATGTAAATAAAATATCAAAGTTTGTTTATTTATTACATAACGGTAAATTTAATGAATAACGATATCTGCAAAGAATTTTGTTTATGCTTTATTAAATTATTGCAACAAAAATGTCAAAACGAAAAGCTAAAATAGTTTAAATAATTGTAAGCTACAAAGAATAATTGTACATTTAGAAGTGATTTTTTATTAATATTGATAATAATTACTTAAATAATTAATAATAAGAAGAATAATGAATTACGTAAATGTATTATTAAATATACAGTGAAATTATGATTAAATCATTAAATTGTCCATTCAATAATATGTTAGAAAATATAAATATTTTATTTCATTGTTAAGATTAAAAAAATCATTAGTTTTCAAATAATGCAAAAAATTTCTAAATGATTTCTGAACTATTTTTAAATTCATTAATTATTTAAATTTCGAAATTAGTTCTCAATGATTCCTACTGTTTATCCAAATTTTCTTAATTGCAAAAACGTAGTCAAAATGAGTAAAACTTGATAAGCACACTGCATTTGCATTGCATTATACGATTAAGTGGGATTTTTCCAATTAAGTTCCTTTCTTTATCCATTTGTTACATTGAATGTTGAAGTTAATTCGTGTTTTTTGCACTTGTTGTCGAAGAAAAAGTTGACATGTAACAAATCCCGTGGCGCATTGGTAGCTTTGGCGGTACAACGAAGAACGGATACTTCCGGAAACCGAGAGTGCAGCCGAAAGCGGGACGTTGATCGGAGCGTGACGAGCGGTAATTGAATGTAGATACGGCATTTGCATTGACAAGTTCCAACAGAGATAATTTGAATCTCATCGAATACAACGTCCACACGAGCGTTAGGTCGTTTGTCAATACGACGATAGTCGTCCAACGCGTAATGCCAACGTACGCTATTTGTCACAGTCTCGTCTAGCGTGGCACTACCATCCAGCCAGCGATCTTGTCTGCCGACTATTGTGAACTGCCAAACTTGAATTCCCACGTTTCCTTCTGATTGTTCATATGACACGTGCTTCAACGCCCACTTAAACATCACTGATAAAAATATAGTATAACAGTTATTATATTTCCTTTTACTTATATTTATCTCACGAACAAAATATAATTGAAATATATATATTTAAAAAAATATATGAAATATATTTCTGCAAAAACATATATTTTTTCAATATAGTATAGTGCGTGCATTGTCAAAATATATATGTCATGAAATAAGCATTAAATATATGCGAAAATATATATAAAATATATTTGTATATATTCAAAAATATATTTTTACGTATGTTTAAAATATCGTAATAACTAATTTTACAATTAATATTAATTTAGAACAAAATTTATACAAAATATCAAAAATTATCATAATTTTGATTATATTTTTTAGTAATTTTTGTAAAATGAATACAAAAAATACAATAATTGGAGTTCTTTTATTAATGTTATTATAACTGCGAATCCGATTTTCTTTTAGAAAAATTGATTCTATATATATCATCCAAATTTTATTATAATTGACAAAAAAATTGTAATTGTTCAATTTATACATAAAATAATGGATGTACAAATGAATAATTTGATAAATACAGTTCTGATGAAGGGCAATGTTGAATGCCGAAACGTTAATAAATAAAGAAAGAAATTACAAAAAACTTTTTGGGATTAATTTTTTAACACATAAAATTATAAGGAGGAATAACAAATATTCTAACCTCTTCATTATAATATAAAGATTATATATTTTTTTTTAATAATTTAATTTTTAGTATATTATCTCAAATGTTTTATTTAGACACACATTTCAAGCTGAATATTTCATATAAAAATCGTAGTTAATTAGTTCTTCTTTATTTTGTTCCTCAACAATTTTATGTATAATTTAATTAAATTGCCGAGAGAAAATGAATTCGTTCTAAAATAACAGCAAAATCATAATTTTCAATTACATAAAATACAACATACATGAAAAGTAAAGTTTGCTATTAAAATCTCAGTTTCAACAAAAAATTTTGTTATTTTAAGACTTGATTTATTTATAAATATTTAAGACTACTGTATTTTTTAAAACTAAACAAGACTAATTAAGAGTTCGAAAGAAAACTTAATGTTAGATTTTTCTTTATTCTTATTTTCAGAAAAAAATTTTTAAAATAAATATTCGCTCATTTTGATATGCATTTGCTCATGTTTATATGCATATAGATATATACATTTTCGTTAATATCCAAATAATGTGAAAATTAAATGTCAATCATTCTTTTGTAAAATATACAATTATACAAAAAGAAATAAAGAAAATTATGGCGTCAATCATAAACATTGCAGGTAACAAATGAGTACGTCAAATTTTAACTTTAACCCCTGATCCAAATGTACGGTTATTTCAAAAGCTTCAATTAACTATCATTAATGAGTTTTGTTCATAAAGTGTGACGGAGGTGATAATCGATATACAATAGATTATTATAATAATATATCATTAAATATTAAAACGAAAATATTCAAGTGTAATTCAGAACTAATCAATCATAGTATCATATAAATGTATAAATTGCATATTCAAATGTGTATATAATAACATACATACAGGCATTTACATTCTACGTATATTTTCTAGAAATAATTTATTAATTGTAAATTATTTCTTGAAATAATTTACAATTAATATTTTCTAGAAATAATTAACTAATTGTAAATTATTTCTAGAAAAAGTATTTGTAAAAAGTGTATTTAATTGATTTGATTAATTGAACAAATTAATATTATCCCAAATAAAAATTTGACTAGGCATTGTCTAGTTTTTACAAGGCACTTGTAAGGTAACTGCGTGAGTTTAATTTGTCAAGGCAAAGCTTGCGAAAAACTTACAAGGGGATCATAAGTAAATCTAGAATAGTTAAAACTTGAATATGCCTTGTTTTGTTTTGCTCAAGTTTCACTATGCAAATACTTGTCAAGGCGAAACACGCAAAAAACTTGTAAGGGACTCACGAGTAAATCTAGAATGGTTAGAACTTGTATAATGCAGAGTGCAAGCACTAAAAATTGACTTCCATGTGACATCGTAGCTTAGATGGTAGGACTACATGGCGAACTTGCGGACAATGTGAGGGCAAGGGTTCAAATCTCCATAACATCAAGACAATTTTTTCAGGCATAAAAATTAAAATACTTCCAATAATACTTCCAAATTGATAAAATAATTAATAAAATTAAGATACTTGTAAAATGAATTAAAATAACATTTTTTTAATAAAAAAATGATTACTCTACACTGACAAAAGTAAGCCTATAAAAATTATCATCTTTCTGACAAAATAGGGATATACTTGTAAAAAACCAAAAAATTATCATCTTTTCTGATAAATATATTCGTTTTTATGAAAATAATTCTCAAGCTTCGAAGACTTTTTATCAGAAAAGATGATAATTTTTTGTTCTTTTACAAGTATATCCCTATTTTATCAGAAAGATGATAATTTTTATAAGTTTACTTTTGTTAGTGTAGTTCGCCTTACAAGTGCCTCACAATACACTGCGTTACATTTCCAACAAGTGCCTTGTATGTTTCACTTGTGAGGCCTTTACAATTTAAATAGTATAACTCACAAGTACCTTATGAATAACTAGTTGGAATTTTTAGTTGGAATAACACATATAAAATTATAAATAAATAATATTTTTTCAATTTAATTCACAAGACCCAGAATATTATTTTTGTCTTTAAGTAAATTTGACTAATATTAAAGTCAAGTTATGCATAATTCGATTATAGAGTGCTTTCGAGTTCGAATGTGAATTATCATAACCTATTCTAACCTAAGTCTTGTAATAAATGTACAAAATAAAGAATTATATATATTTAATTATACTATATTAATAATAAAGAATTATATATACTTAATTATATATATTTAATGTCTAATGTCATATAATAATATAAATTAATAAAATAATTAACTTAACATTTTTTTCTATTTATTGCAAAATTCCATAACCATATAATTTTCAATTATCAAAAAACACTCAAATGCAAGCTAATTTCTTTCAATCTTATACACATCAAAACATTTGAAAATAAAATAATTTAAAAAGATAATTTTGTTGAATAAAAAGTCAAAATTCTAAGAGCTGTATATATGTTAATTTAAATATTCTTTGGCCCTTTGACCTATTTGACGCAATATATCTCATGTACAATGTGCAGTGAACGAAAAAGGGATTGCTTGTTTTTGTCGATCGAACGACAGGTTTCATAATGATGGGCACGATGGTGATTGTAGTTGGTAGAAAGCGGCTTCACTTTTGCAAATCAAACAGCGTAAGCGCGTCAGGCAGCATCCTCTAGCAGCGGCTGAAGCGAGGGCACTGTTTGTACGTGCGTGCAAACAACGCTTCCACCTGCACGATTATGCCTAGCTTGATGGTGGATGACCTGGCACAGACTTGCCGACTCAAATTCGCACGGACAGCAGAATCCCCTTGCAATTACTGCAAATTGCGATGAACAGATATCTTCTAATAAGATATCAATCAGCAAATGTACACCTTATGCACACTAAAGCACTGCAAATGTAGACAATTCGGTTCGATTTTAGATGATGAGACATCATCACCAAAATTAGATTCAACTACCTTTTTGGTTTATCCGTGTATTCGGCTGTTAATGGCAGATTTATAGACTAGTAATTTACTTGCAAATTGTATTTATAGGATATAATGTAAATCACTATTGAACTTGTGATTAAAGCAGTAAATCTATTTTAACCATTTAATAAAATGATCGTTTTATGTAAAATTAAATTAATATCATTAAAGTTATTATAAATGATACTTCACCGAATACAAACTATTTCTGAATATCTTTTATTAGACAAAAATGTATCGGAAAAATATTTTGTTGGGGCAACGAATTTTTCGCTGTCATCACGACCAAGTCTGATTGATAAAATGAAAATTCACAAGTATCAAATATGGCTACTACTATAAAGAAGTATTAGAATACCGTCAATTTATATAATATCATATTAATTTGTATTCACTTACAAAAAAGATTATACGAAAGATCATATGATTTTTTTACATGTTGATAAATTTGTTGTTTGAATTCTTGAGCCAACATATTTGCTCAAGTGTTTTTTGGGAAATTAACTTCCCAAAAACACAAAATTTACATCATGCTGTACAATTACAAAATAAGTTCATCGACAAATATTTTAAATATAAATTGTAATTATAACAAATTATTCTTTCTCAAGTCTATTTTAACCACATATAGTTAAAATTTCTTTCGCGTATTTCAGATATGTTTCTGCTGATAATAACTTTATTTTTAGTCAGTGAAATGATGTTTCTTTAGATACATTAAAAAATACAAGTGTCTTATTTTGAGACACTTTTGAAGATTGAGATACTTAAATGTATCTATCTCAAATGTTCATTACATGAATATGATTTAACGTAACACAGGGCATTGATATGGGCCTGATAAGGCGACGTCATTTGATTAATTTCTACTTGGGTCAAAAATATATTAAAATCAGACATTTATTTTGGTAGTGTAACGAATTTTGAGTTTTGCCGAAAAAACTTTTTTCTCAGAGTGTATACTTGCAACTTTTCATTGCAAGTTGTATAATTTGACTAATACAAGAAAATAAAACAGTGATTAACATATAAGTTTTCCGCATTCTTGAATTATTATACTTCGATATCCAAATGAAGTCTAATATCCAACTGCAATTGTCTAGATAGATATATCTGAAATACTACCTCGTCAAAATGTAGTTGATAATTCATTGACTAGCCGCTGAAAAATGGCATCCAATTATTCACATGCACTTTGCAAACACCAATACACCATTTGCAACTCTCATTAAAGTTCTCAATTATATACACTTGTTTACTTCGTCTGAATAAACCGCCGATCCCTCAAATCTGTATCGCGTAGAAACAGTGTAGAATTAGGCGATTTGCACGTGCGAATGCCAGGAATAAATTTCAAAACGGCGTATAGCGAATCTTTGTTGGATCTATCGATCGATCAATTGCGCCGATGTCCAGCAGTTCCGAGTTAGGAGAATAGACGCGGGGGAGGGACAGGGGGGGTTAAAAGTTTGGTCCCTCTTTACGTCTGTCTCTGTCGCACGAACATCCCCGCACAAACGAGAGAGGGATTGAACGAAATATAAAGGGATAAAACGAACGGAGACAATGCATGGCAAGAGCACGCGTGATGAAAAAGGACAGAGATATTTGGCTGGCCAACGTAGGACAAAGATAAGCGAACCAATGTGGAAAACCGAGCAGATAGAGACGGAAGAAGAAAGGGGTAAAATACATGCGGTCGACAAAAGCGGGGAACAAGGATGGTGAAAGAAAGAGAAGGAGTGGCGGAAGAGTGAGCGAGACAGAGACCGAGGCATTAGAGAGAGGGAGAGGAACGGTGGAAGGAAGAGGGGCAGATTGGTGGAGGGATGTTGCGTGTGTAGGCATGGACCAGTGCGTCAACGGCTGTTGCCTCACACGTACCGTCCAAATCATAGTTAGAAAACCAACCGCATTATTTGCTGCTTCAGTACAGTGCAATTTGCGATCGTTTTGGCAAACTACTGTTTACGCGTTCGATTCATGCAATTCCAATTTTTCGACGCGACGAGCTTTCTTGAGTTGAGGAAGAGAAGAACTGTCGGTTGAAGGGAGTTTGTGCTTTATGGTTTTGCAATTGTCATGTAAGTTAGAGTGTAACCCAAGCACGTGGAATAATAGTGTCAGATGTAGAGAAACTTTTTGTAATCATCTTGACCTGGTGCATTGTGCAAATAAAATTGGACTGTTGGTTATCATTAGGCGCAGTGGAAATTGCATTTTCGTGGAATTGGTGATGATAGATAAAAAAAGGGAGTGTCAGAAGAGACATTAGAATTACGATTAACAGGTTCATATTTCTGGGATTTTGGAAAATTTCTTTTTTCGATATAATAGGCATCTTAATAGTCCATGAAGTTTTAATACTAAATATGTGTTATTACATATTTGGTAATCGTAATTACAAAGTCATTAATAAGTTATCAGTGAATTTCGAATTTATTGTTGTAATAGAAACTCAATTTTGCAGATTTTATGTTGGTCTGTTTCGTTCAAAAAGTGTCTGATTGTATACCTGGATAATGAATAAATATGAATTTGCACAATTTTTAGAAAATTATACAGATTGTGATAGAAATAAATGTCGTTAAGAAGAACTGAAAGAGACTTGAACGCCAAGTAAAGCGAGAATCTTATCCGGAGAAAAGCTAAGTTTTCGTAAGAATCGATCACTTAACTTGTCCGTAAAGAATTTATATTAAAAAAATTATCATACCACTAAAATTTTCAACATCTGGTTCATAAACTTACAGACAATCCAAGTTTATAATGTTTTGATATATAAAAACCAATTTACATTTAATTTTTAATCATTAATTTTTTTATCATCAAACAATTTCTACGTTTTATTACATGATTTTTTAAAATTCATTTATTAAAATAAACGTATGGACACGTTTCATTAATTATACTAATTAATTGATGCATATGAATATGTTTTTATTTTTAAAAAAGTAAGAAATGTGTATTATAAAAGTTAGAAAAGCAACGCAGACTATTGGAAAATGAAGAATGAAAAAACACACCAACGTGGACGAATGTACCACGTGCAGTTTGACACGCGGTAATCGTGCGTAGAGGGGGTCGTTTCTGCAACCCTGTATACTTTTTCCCCTATTTTTTCCTCCCACTTCGCGAACGGGCCAACCCCACTGTTCGTAAGGGACGGTATTGGATGCAGCGTGTCACGCCGGTGACGTGCGCAAAAATTACTGAATGAACGGTGACGTCACAGTTTGAAAGACTGCGATGAACCTGTAGAAAAGGAAAAACAAACATGCAAACAAAAATAACTTGCAATTATTATAACATCGCATTGAAACATTAAATGTCACGTCAGTGAGATATTACTTAACGTTTCTATTCAAAGCAAGCAGAAATAATAATATGAAATAAAATATTCTAAAAACAGATAATTAAAGTAAAACAAAACTTATTATAGATATTATATTATTATAGTATATATAATTTAACATGAATTTATGAATTAATCAAATTATGCAATTTCAGTTATTATAGATTATCGAGTTTAATTATTGATGTTCCACTGATTCAATTTATGAGAATTAAATTAAAATCAGATTATCGTACAATATTAATACGTCAAATAAAGTGGAAGACATTTTATGGTGAATGTGGTTTAATCATTTGTGTTTTATTTATTTGTGAATTTCGTCTAATGTCGGCATAAAGATGTTTCGTCATTGTTCTACGAATGAGTGGATTTGCTAAAGGGTCACAATTGTATGATAAAGGTTTACGGGAGCTTCTTGGATAAGCGAATTAGGGGTGAAAAGGTTCTTGGAAACGGCCGACGGCAAGGGTTGAGGCAAGGGATGCTTCTAAAGAAACCTGATTTACAGGCTTAAATGATTGTGTCAAATACGTGTGAAATGCTTTTGTGACGTGGTTGTTATTTTATAATTGTTTCTATTTATAAATAAACTTTATTTTACATTACATTACATTTTGAGATATTTTTGATGATTGAGTAACAAAAAATGTCTATTTATTCAATTGCGACGTTTTTCGCGTCTTAATTATCAAAAATGTCTTAAAATGAGACACTTGTTTTGTAGTGGAAATACGTGTATTAAATATTAATTGACTTAAAATCAAAGGATACTTTTAATTTATATATTTTTAATTAAAAATTATTAATTATAAAAAGTAAATGAAATTCTGAATTCTATTCAACATAAGACAAATATCCACTTTTCAGAAAATTCGTTTGAAGTTTAAACATCCGTGTAAAATGGCAAATATTGCACAAGCGGATTAAAAAACGAGATTCGGACGGAAGATGGAAAGAAGTTGAAAGGAGAAAGAAAGGAAAATCGCGCAGTTTGACCAGAAAATAAAAGTACAAATGTGCTGATGTTCAGAGTCGTACGGACAGTCGGGTGGAAGGATGTTTCACCCAATGTTGTGACTGCCTATGGATATATTCGGCCGTTGCAGCAACGGCGGCGGAAGTGTTAGCACAGTCAGCGGAAATGGCAGTGCTAACACGTTGAGAGCAAGTAGTGCCGATTCGACTAGTGATCTTACAAGCAACGCTCACGCGACGGACGGTACGAACGGCTCTGCCGGAGGCAGCAGAATGCAGCTAACAGGAGCCTCAGCACCAGGTGCTGCAGCATCACCTGAATCCGGTATATCGCCACTTGCTGACGCCTACACCAAGATGACCAGCGACATCCTGGCAGAAAGAACTTTGGGCGACTTTGTCAGCGAGCATCCTGGAGAATTAGTTAGGACTGGTAAGTTGTTCTGATTTTATATAAATTTTAAGCATATTTCGATTTGTTCCGTACCATTTGTTTTGTGAGACAAGAATATAGGTGTATTGATATACTTGCAAAAATATTCTATTTAAATGAAATAACTTTTTAGAGTAAAGTCTAGAAACATTTTAATAGAAAATGGAATTATGCGATCGTAAAATTAATTCGTTTTGATCATATATTTAATCCTGCAATTGCAATTCAGATTTTACGTCAATAAATATTTGATAGACAATAGTTTATATTTTATAGAAAAACATGGCTACTTAAATTTATATTTTATTAGATAATTGTGAAAGAAATGATTACTTTATAAAGTTGATTAAGAAAATAATAAGATAATTTTTCTATTAAATGTTGCAAAATAAATACTAAAGTCATGAAATGTAACTGAACCAAATATATGGAAAACTGATTATTATACATTAAATATATTTGTTTATTTAATAGCTGGTAGTTTGTTGGTAAAATCAATAAATAGAATTTTAATTAAAATACAGTAATAATGAGTAAATTAATTTTTTTAATATAATAGAAATATTATTGTTGTTAAGAGATAATTAATCATTAAACGGTATTTCTTTCTTTATTATTTGAAATACATTTTATTACATGGTTAAATTAATTATTATTTATTTGTTAAAATTTATTGATAAATGTCATCATATTCAACCGAAAAAATCTATTATCTTATATTTTTATTAAATATTTTTATCGAAAATATGTTTGAAGTTACAAGTTAATTTCGACAGTGAGACTTGTTTTAATAAAAAAATATTAAATTCCTAAAAAACATTTTCTTTTCTGAATTTATTTTTAAATATTATTTGCATTTAAATAATAGTGAGATTGTTTTATATCTAACATTATGTTACTGAAACTTTAGAAAACAATTCTTTCTTTAATTTTATTTACTCAGAGAAACGTTTGACTGAAACAACTGAAATATATTTAAATGTAATTACATCAAGCGCAAGTAATTCAATAGAATATTTGCTTAAAACAGTTAAAATACAGTCCTTTCATCCAATTTTCAGTTACAACAAACTATTTCTGAAATGTTAATTATTTAGTTTGTTTAAAAATAATCATTATTTCGACAATATAAAATGTACTTTAGTTTCATTTCACTATCAAATGAGACAGAATTAGACTTTAGAGTTGCAAAGTAATTTTGGAGTCTTTTTTTATTCAAAAAAATATCATTTGATCTAAAATACCAAAAATATAACAAATAATTATGCATTGATGAATATTTAATCACACCAATTATTTATCTATTTCCTTTTTTAAGAAATTATTTATTTTCAAAAATAAACTTTTATATCAGTAGACAAAATTATTATAATAAACGTTTAATAAACGAACGTTTGTCCGCAAAAATAAATTAAACTGCAACATTTTTATAAAATATACAATATCAATGATAAGTAATAACTTTGTTAATATAGTTTAAACCAACCTAAGTTAACGATTATTTTAAATGAAATTTCTATGAAAATGAAACACTTTACAGAATTTGATGAACAATGATCACTTATCATTGTTCATCAAAATGAACAATGATCCTTTATATATCATCAATATTTCTTCATATTATTATACCCATTTCAGCAAAATTACAGTTAAAGTATCACATTTGATATATTAAAGATACAAAAGTACAGCAGAAAACCAAAGTTAAAGTATTAATTATCATTTATTCAATTTTTAAATACAATTAAGTTACCATAACAAAATTATTATCAACATTAATCCACACGAGATTAATCTGCAATTTACACATTATTAATTTCGACAAAATAAAGCAATATCCACAATGACGTTTGTTGGAAATTGCAAACTGGTTTTGATTGTGTTCATTACATCTATTTTGCTTTTCACCAGCATATCCAGCAATTTTTTATAGCAAATGATTGACACAAATATGCATAAAAATTGTATACATCACATTTGAACAGAAAAAATCAAACCCAGTTTAATTGAAAGTAACCACAAAAAGCAACACACAAAAGACAAAGCAATGAAAATTGATTCATTCACATTCGGTTATTCTCAACGAACAATTACATGACATCCTCAACGAGTAAGAAACATTGTAAAAACGTTAAATTGAAAACGAGCTTTGCTCAAAATCTGCAAGTCAAAGAGCCGCATAAATTGAAACTTTATCCTTACATGATCCACAGGATCTCCGCACTTAGTTTGTACAGTGTTGCCAGCTCATTGGAGATCGAACAAAACTCTGCCAGCGCCGTTCAAAGTTGTGGCCCTGGGTGAAGTTGGCGACGGGACATTGGTGACCGTGCGAGCCGGAAATGACGAAAATTCTTGCGCCGAATTAAGAAACTCGACTGCACTCATGAAGAATCAAGTGGCCAAATTTAACGACTTGAGGTTCGTCGGCAGAAGTGGAAGAGGTAAGATGCAGTCAATAAAGTGAACTTAATGTTTTTTTACATTTGTATTCAACTTGACTAAAATTGAATAAAATTAAGTTAAAGTTAAATTATCTGAAAGTACGAAATATTGTTCTCAGTGTACAAGTGGTTTTACTTTCAAACATTTTCGCGGTTACAAAATATCACAATCATTATCGTTAAATCCCCCTAACCGCAGCGTCACAAGCCGTGAGGTAATAGGTGCCGGGATTCATTCACAAAAGTCGCTAAACTTTCGCTGTTTCGTCTCGAGGGGGAAGCCGCCTTTAAGAATGTTGACTCTAGTAAGGGTAGGTCAGGTTGCGGTTCCTTCAAAGTCTCAGGTCCTTACCCTCAATTTTTCCTTCGACACTCACTTTTCCCACGAAAGTCGTAAGAAGGATGGGTAATGGCTTTTATTTAGTTTCCGCTAAATTAAGGGTAAGCTTTGTGAAATCACATAAAATGATTTCAATAATATCTATCTATATATATATAAAAGTTAGTTTCCTACTAAACGCGAAGCTTTTAATCAAGGTTATTAGCCTCAGAATTTGAACGTCGTGCTCATTAGTTTGAGAAGCTATCTCTGTTCCGCAAACTGGTAGCGTAATCTTGCGATCATCTGTTTATAGCCAAGAAGCGTTGAATCATCCGCGTGATTGCAACGCTTCATGAATTTTGATCATCAAAATAAATTTCATCGCTGATTAAGTTTAATTAAATTTCCGTAAGACGCTCTTGGGATGCGCTAAACCGGATTAGCACAAAATCGCAACGCTCGATCATTTTGATTAAGGCAATGATAAAGCTAGTAACTTGCTTTCTTCTGTTATACACAGTTCGATAGGTGTCGCGAAAACTAGACACTCTTCTGTCTGTGAATTAGCGTCAGTCATTTGTCTGGGATTAGCGTCGAATTGTTTTCTTCTCTCTGCAGTATTAACATAATCTGGGATAAACGATGTAGGAAGATGCCTTTCCGACGTCTCCGTACTTTTCAAGTGCTTGTTGATTATTCAGCGTACGGATTTCAACGCATTTCTAATGATTTCGACAGATTCTGTCAAGCTGCGACATTTCTTTTATTACCATCGAACCCTTTTCTAATGATATGTATCAGTGAGTCTATAATATACCTCCAATCAAAGAGCGTATCGTGATTCCTTGTAAACGTGAAACTTCATAATATCGATGATAAGCTCGAATTGCTCCCTAACGTTCGTCTACAATGCCGACGCGCAACAGCCAACCCCCGGAGGGATTGGATCGTTTGTACATCCCTCCGGCCCTAAGCTCTTTAACGAGATAGATCATTGAAACAACCGGTTCGTCTGCTCTGCCTTTGACATTCGACCTTTTTTGCCCACCAACCTGTTATTAACATAAAATAGAATCACTAAACAGGTGTGGACTTGATGTCCCATTGCTAATCAAGCATTTCACATTCAATTCAAATTTGTCTTAGTCTTCTGCATTTATAACCAAATAGCACTTTCGTCTAGTGTATTACATTATTAACGCCTTTCTAGCATCTTCAAGTTTTTCTGCAAAAGACTTTCTTATACACATAACAAAAACAAATGTCTCATTTTAAGACATTTTTAGTTATTGAGACACAAAGATTATCTCCAAATTGAAAAATTGAGAAATCTTAAAATAAGATACTTCTTTTTATAATGCGATTACTAAAAAAAGTTAAATTCGTCCTTAATTTGATATTCTGATTAAAGTTACTAGAATTTTATTTAATATTACCAGATTAGTCATTAGAACCAGTATTCTGGTACTATTAACCGGACGTTAAAGCTAAGACCAAATTTAACCATTTTTATTTTCTTATCTACAAACAAAAAGCTGCTTGGGGTAAATTTGACAAATGTATCTTCTTCTTAGGGTTTTAAATTTTGGTAAAGATGGCTAATCGTTGTCGCGTAAAATACTGTCAAGTCAAATCCAATGCATGGAACAATTTATCAGCGCTTAGAGTTCATCGTGGATGATAAAATGAACGGGGACGACTGCAACACGGCCGAGCTGATTCCCCGGGGCTCATTAAATTCAATTTCAAATTATACCAAAGAAAAATCTAATGGCCAGAGGACCGTACGTACACGACAGCGCCATGCCCCGGCTGTATAATCAATTCGTTGTCAGACTCTGTAGTCGCGCATTTGCGATTCGTTCGGCGGGGAGAATTGAAATTGATCAATTAGCCACGCGCAGTACTCACTGCATGATGTAGATACATATAACGCGTATGCTAACGAGCGTAACATCATCATCTAGGCGAACACTAATCATTACTTTTTACTATCCGACGTATACGTTTTGAATAGAGCCATTCAATTTGCATTAGTCGCAAATCCTTTTTCACCATCGCGCAATGCCGTATCGATTCAACAGAGGTGTCGATTATGACTAAGGGTCATTGTAGTGGAATATGGAAATCATTTGATTTGATGATTTGTGCGATTATTTATCATTTGTTCGAATATACTAGACAGCTAGAAATTTCGTTGGTCCATTTTCAACTTATCGTCAATATGTTATGTGCAGTCGCTTATTCAAATTGTTACAATAAAACATAACTTTTAGCAAATCACTTTTTTACAATTATTCAACATATATACATTTTACGACAATTTTTTATTTCAGTTCAACGAAATCTTATTTATGCTTCTTGAAGTAAAAATAAACATTTCTAGGAATTATTAAAATTATCATAAAATAAAAGTCATTTCATTTAAAGTATTAAAATGAAAAATTAAGTGAAAATTAAATAAAAATTAAATTAAATTAAACTAAATTAAATAAAATTTTTGAATTAAAATGATTAAATAAATGCAAGTTAGAAAATTAGCAAATAATCTAATCTTAAATAATACATGAACAAATGTATAATCATCACTCAGGTGCATTTCAGATACTTTAATTCTAAAACGAACTTTCTTTACATATGTTTTGTGGCGATAAATCGTCAGTAAAATGTAAAGCGGAAAAAAAGGAAATAAACAAAGTGCATTCAATCGTATCGTAGACGAAGCGTTTCGAGCACACAAGGGGTTGATTTCAGTGTTCGATGGCTCGGTGACTGACACCGAAGTTGATACGCGACCTAACATGTGCCGCTTTTATTACTCGTTTAAATATCACCTAAGCAGACTAGTTAAAGTAAAATACAAAGCTAAATAGCAAAATAGCGTGACTTGGTGGGATGCCTTCGACTTGCAACTGTGGAAGGAAATTTGCGGAAATGAGAATTTCGTGTGGCGAACCACGGTGTGGCCACGATCGACACCAGATGTTATTATTCCTAATACTTTGGAGACACAGTGACATCGCCGAGTTAAATACTTTCTAAGTTGCACAGCTTTCCCCAGTGCCATTTGGCAAAAGTTTCGAAATACTTCTTTGGTTTCGAAGTGTTAAACTTAGACAACGGAAGTAAAATTTGCTTCATTGTAAAAGATTTTCAGTTACTGAATTGAATTTTGGCGTAAATTATTCATTAGTCATATTTAAAATAAAATATATATATACTTATTACAATATGTAAATTGTAATACATTAAAATTAAAAAATAAAACTTTGGTGTTTTGAGCTTTTTCAAGTTGTATTTGAGTGATCCACTAGATTCGACGTGTTACGTTGATTGACCCTGAAAAATATATTTACGAGTAACCAATCGAATTGCACTGTTTCGTTTTTACGCTGATTGAGTACATACGAAACACGCTTCGAAACAGAAAGAGATAAAAAGAGACAGAGAGCCGGACTGAACGAGAAATGAAAAGAGTTGAAACATAACAGAGTGAGTTTTAGCTGGAATTGCGGTGAACCTCTGCGTGTGTCCCTTCGCCGCGTACATTTTGCGTGCCGACGCGACTTTTTCCGCGACTTTCCCACTCGACCGATTCTTGTCGACACACGCTTCTTCCCCTAATTCATGACATTTGCATCGTTGATCTACAAAGTATTTGACAAATTGCAACTTGTACATAATATATCATGGTAATTTAGAATTAAAAAAAATATTTAAGCCAAAATAAAGTCATTTTATTTTGGCTTAATTTACTATTATATCACATTTTCAATTTTTGCAAGTACTTTTTTAAAGTAAACTTTAAATTGCTTCAACGCATTTAGAGAATTAATTAACAATTATTTTTACACTGAGATGATTTACATAAAATAATTTTATTATTTTTGCACGAAATAAAATCAGTACGTGCATTACTATGTATAAATAGTATATTCCGTAACTAGTAAGAAAAGTTGCCTATTCTAAACGAGAAACTTCACATGAATCGAATCGGAAATTTTTTCTTAGTTGTAGATGATATTTTTTTTTTACAAGTGCATCGAAAAAATATCTTCTTCTCCGACAAGTTAGGATGAAAATGGTTAAAAAACTTTTTCTCTCTACAGAGGGAAAATAGCTTTTTATCCCTACTTTTCACCCCTAGGGCGGAAATTAAATTTTCATTACGTCATTTAAGGAATGAAAATAATTAGCCGCCCTCGGGCAACTTTCGTCGAGAAAGTAATAATTTCGTCCTACTTTTGAGGGAAGAAAATATATGTTTTCGATGTACTTGTGAGAAAAACACATTATTTTAATTGCTAACTAAAAAATTGATCAAAAATAAATGTTATAATATTAGAAACTAAATTAAATACGGATTTAATTGAAGTCAGAAAAATGTGTTCATTGAGAAATGATTAGTTGTTGTTATATGGTTTATAGGGAAGAGTTTTACCCTGACAATAACAGTGTCGACGACGCCTCCTCAAGTCGCCACGTATACGAAGGCAATTAAGGTGACAGTCGATGGGCCGCGCGAGCCCCGCTCCAAGACCAGTGAGTATCACTGTAAGCATTATTGCATTTCTCATTACATTCAATTAATCTAGACGTAAAAATTTGTCGAACTTATGAATCATTGCAAAACGAACTAATATAGCCTGAAACTTCTAAAATATCTAGGAGAAATAACGAAACCTTAGTTATTATAATTCAAAATTGTAGTTAATGTAAAAAAAATACTTTCCGATTCTAAGTTTGGCAATAATTATTTAGTTGTACGTATTATTATATGTATTAATAAATGCATTCATAAGTTCGATTGCCGTAGAATTTAATATTTCAACTAATCCAGCATGCCTTTGATTAAAGTAACTTATTGTCAAATTTGACAATTTTTAAAACAGGTTCCAAAGATTAATTTTACTGAAGTGAATTTTTAAAATAATCAGAATTAATCATAGAAATAACGCATCAAGTCATCGCTTAAACGGTGTCTCATAAATCGAACTATCTGACTTCGCTGTTTCACAATGTAAATTGTAAATTCAGCAGCGCACTTTCGCCAGAGTATATTAATCCTAGATGCAAATAAAATACCCGCGAACCCAAATTGCGACGTGTGCAGCCATACGTAAATAATTGCGTAGGAAAGTAAATGAAGAAAAAAAGAATCGTGTGATGCATTATAGCGCAATACGTAAACGGTATAATTTCATATGACACTAAAGCACGAGAAATATAAGTGTTCTCTTGCAATCGCCGTTATTTATAAACGCGGTAAGCAAGTAGCATTGATAAAGGGGTTGCGGCAAAACTATGGAGATAAGTTGTAGTTTGTGAATACGTTCTAGGTTTATATCTTAGACCATTCTTAGCTACTGTCGACGGGTATAATTATGAACATTCATCTGTTTGACCAATGTTCAACATTCACATGTGATCTTAAATAATTGCAAATTAGGCTATAATATACTTCTATTTCACAAATTATTTGTTTCGTGTATTAAACAATATTTCGATTATTATTATTAAATGAATAAATATTGAACAATAATTTTAGATTATTTTGAAAGAATTTTTTTATTAATTTCAAAAAATATTATATTGCATTAAAACTATAATTCTAACTTTCCAAGTTTTCATTCAAGAATTACAACTATTTCAAATTACTTATTAATTGATAAAAATATAAATAATGGTACTAATGATAATAATGTTAATCAATAAAGTTCATTAAATCTACTAAGTTTTGTTTAAATATCAAATTTTTTATATTTATTTTTACTTTATTATGTCATAAAAATATTTTTAAAATAGAAATCAGAATAAATCTGCCAAAATATAAATCAAATTATTCAGTAATAGGGATTAATTAAAATTCTCCACCTTAGTTCAATTGTCTTGTCATAACAAATTAATTTCTTGTCATAAGACTTTCTGACAGAACATTATCTATTTTTGCCATAAGAATTTATAATTCTTAAAGCTATTTTAAGACAAAAAAATTCTTCACAGAAGTTTTAAATTTTTAACTCAAAAACTAAGTTATAAAAGTATAATGAATAAATAGTAAATATAATGAACAAACCATTATAATCATAATTATTATTAATTAAAAATGTTAAACCATTTAATAAATATAATATTTAATATAATATAATATTTTGATACATTTTGGAAGTCGGTGAGATGGATCTCGCTTTGACAACAGGAATAGTTTTTTGTTGTGCGAAGCGGTTTACTTTACTTGATCCCGAAAATAACTGGCGGTTGAACGCGTAGATCTGGTTCCTAGTTGAAGCATATAACTTAGCTTTCCGCGCGCGAACGCGACCACATCCGCTGCCTTGGCCGCATCTGCCGACCACCCACCGGTCGTAATTCTCCGCGTTCTGACAATGCGCGTACACTCGTTATGCGCAATTTTCCAAAGTCAGTTTTGATTTAAGATACGAAAGCACATCGCTAAACAACGGTTAATATATGGAGGGGTTCCCATCCAAATTCAAGTAAACAGTAAGCTGAAAATTAAAAAAAAGTTAGTTAAAATTTAATAATTTAAATTCAGAACAAACAAATAATTGTTATCAACAAATAAATGAACAAACCAATATTGTATATATTACACAACATGTAATAATATTTATTACATATATATTACAGCTATTTTATGTATTAAACAATCACTTTTTTAAATTACAAAAAAATATGTTTATATAAACTTTATTTAAATTATATTCAGTTTTTACATTAGATTTATACAAATGAGTCATTTGTGTGATTTAAATCGTAAGTTAAAATTCTCTCGTTGGTGTTTTGGTATTAAGCAATAAGAGGGATCACTAAAAGCGGTTTAGATGAGTTGGCGGTATCAATATCAAAGAAAGTTTCTGCTTCGTCAAGACAACTTCTGTTCCCTTTCATCTCCTCCCTCGATGATTCGTACCTAAAGTTGTCATGTCGTTTTGAACTCTCCAGTTTTAAAAACCAAACATTCTAGAGTCATAAAATTTTTAACAGAACATTGCAATATTTTTACTTTTGCTGCTTTCTGTTTCAACTATTTTTTTTCGGTTTCTTATTACATCTTCAATCAATATTAGACACATTTCGAGAACGAATATGTCTTTGCCAGTGCCGCTTTTGGTTTTCTTGCAAAAGGGTCGTAATTAATTAAACAAGCAATTCATTACGCATTCAGTTCTCTGAATTCACTCTTCCCTCCAACGTAACTCACCACGGAAAGACGACCGGCCTAAGGAAATTGATTGAAAAGGGTTTCATCTAACCCTTGGTATACGTTACGACCGATCAGATGAGAATTTTACTCGTTAATTTCCCGTGAAAAAATTTGATATGTGAATTTATACAGTTGTACTTGATAAACTGAATGAGTTTTTTCCATTCATTCTTATTTTATTAATATTAAAATTAATTTTATTAATTTATTAATTAATACTAATTATGTGTATATTAAATAATTCGATTGTAATGGATATGCAAGTGTATTTAATATATATGAAGTTATCACAATTATTTTACGTCATTTAGTAGACGACTAGACAATTTTCAATAAATTTTGAATTATTTTCAAATAATTTTTAAATATATTTTACTCAACTTTCGGTAATGCAAGAACGAGAGCAAGATTTTGTGAAAAATCGCTCAATTTTTCATAAAAAGTTACTAAATAATTATACAAAATTCTTCAAAAAATCAATAAATTTGAATGAAAAGTTGAGTCATTTTTCGAAAAATTTATATTTTTGAAACTCAAATATAAAATAAATGTTTGTATTAAAAAAGTAATAATAAATATTGCAATGAACACTTTGTAGATTCTTAAGGTTAATTATCTTGAATTGTACAAGAAAAGTGGTTTTTGAAAACTGTTTTTTTCGTTACATGAGAATTAATTTCTGGTAATGATTATCAGGATAATGCGATGAAGTAGCTAGCATGAAATTTCAATCATGCAACGAAAGATTTTGCCAATGAGTTCTTATCGATTTGATTCGGTACCCTCCTTGGGTACTGCCAGGGAATTTCTCGTGGGTAACCAGCTGGCAACGACAGCTCTCCTCATTTTGTTCTGCCACTTTACCAGTGAAAAACCTTCATTCGCTTTTGGTTTCGCGAACAAGAACTGTTTCATGGCAACAAGCAAGCTCTAAAAGTTCTCATGTTATCCTACACGACGTTGACATCGAATTGCGCGTAAATTCGTCGCACTGATTTCATTCGACACTACTCAACTTTTTAAAACAATTTATATATACATATCATTCATAGAAAAATACGTTTGTAGCTTAACTTTGCACTTACGTTCTATGTTAAACGGAAACAATGATTTAAACAAAATTGTCATAATTTATTTCGTAGAGTTAATACATTTGTAGCATCTTCTTTTTTCGTTGAATCCAGATTTTATAATAAACACGCGTATTACATTTTAATAAGCAAGTACGGAAAGAAGCTTGAAAAATGCAAAGTTTTACATGCGAGAATAAAGAGGGTTCTCGAATAGGTTGCCTAATGAAATACAGTGAAGTACACCGTCCTATAATCCGTCGAGTGAAAGGGGTGGCGTGATAAATTTGGGGCTGAACGGCATAATTTATTAAATTTATCAAGTTGCACACATGTGAGCATGCGGGAAACACGTTGAATCCAATCACACCAGTCAGGCGTCTTCATTAAAATATTAGATACATATCGTTACACGAGTTTCTGTCAAATTAAACATTTCGTCTCGATCCTCCATCATCGACCTGTTCATATCAAATTAACGAAATGTCAACACACTCAAACAGTAATAGTGTAAAACTTACATTTTATCAAAATTATATTACGATATATAATATATTTTGAAATATCATTCAGTTTACATTGTCTATTTATTATGTCGCTTTTATACATTGTGTAATATCAATATATCTTTTAATTGACCGATTTTGAGTTTATTTTCTCAGTGCACATATGAAACGATTCATCAAGTGAAAAAACGAACACGTATATTTTCATAAAATTGCTGTCACATGAATCAACATGAATTAATTAGTAACGTAATAAAAGGGCAAAAGGTATCGCAATATACGTTTTATTTCGCTACGACAGTGTTGGCAACCCAATTAAAGACGTCCCAACAGACGAGAGCCGAACCGAAAACCAAAGCTCCTGTTCGAATCGGAGTCGAGACAAGTCGAGTCGCCTTTCTGTGTGCGTGGCTTGGCTTCGCAGCCCAAACGCCAGACTCCGACTACTAACACTGACACTCAAAACACTAGAGACGACGGACCGAGGCTACAGTGCCGAGTGCTGATAATCCAATCGAAGCCCTAATTCGTACTCGACAACCTGAAATTCTCCATAGTTTGCTGAATAGGGTCCGCCCAATCGGTAGACACAATGAATTCACATGCCGGAGACGACACGTTATTTGATTTGCACTAACGAGAAGTGTCGACTATTCGATACTCTTTTCACACACATGCGGTGTAAAAGACATTTTAAAATCTTCTTACCTGAAGCTTCAACTCGCCAGAATATTTGAATTCCACAAGTTTTTTTTATTTTACAATGTAAAGAATATATCAATTTCATTTATTTTGTTGTAAATTCAAAAGACATAATTGAATAATTATTTCTGAATCTACATTTACAATTTTACAAGTTTTCACATTTTATTTACATTCTAACTATTTGGCTGTAATAATAGTACTACGCAGAGAGAAATAAATGTAGAAATTTACTATGTAAAATCGCAAAAGAGACTTTTGCGAATATATTTTTGTCTGTAATGACTATTATGATTTAAAATATAAAAACTACTATTTAACACAGTAAAATTTAAAATATTAATTTTAAGTTTTGAAATGCACATATTTATTTTTATATTAAAAAATATTAATAGTCAATACAGACAAAAGTGTAGGTCTCTTTTGCAATTGTACATAGTACATTTGTAAATTTATTTCCCTCCGTGAAATGGAAAAAATATAATAATAATATGATATTTGATACATTATAAAGTGTATTAAGATTTATGTACACGAAAAATTAAAGTGTATCACTAAAAATTACTAGAAAGCTGTACACATAAAAAAGTTCTCTCAAAATTACTATTTTAAATAGGTAAAAGAATTAAAGATGTCTATTAATCTGTTTTTATTATTTCTACAATATGAATTAAAAACAAATTACTAGAAATATTCGAATTATTACTATACTGTATAGTAATAATTCAAACAGCTCTGATAAATTGTCTTTTATTAAAACTGCAAAATTTACAGACGAAAGATTGTATCTTTAATTAACCGTCTAGTAAATTAATATTGAAAAAATAATTATCTTAGTGTAGTAATCATAACATATCCTGGAATTGTAACAAAAATAAATTACAACACTATTTAAATAAAAATAGCCAAACAAAATTTTTTTAAGGTGCTATGTTAATTTGTGTACATCATGATTTTATAGCTTTCTATGAATTTTTAAAAAAGCTTTTAAAGCGGTAGGTATAAGTATAAATAATATAGATAGCGTGAAGTCCAGTGGACAGGCGCACGGTTGATCGCAGTGTTGTCCATTCTAGGGCAACAACAACAGTTCCATGCATTTGCCTTCGCATCTCAAAGAGGGAGTCCTTTTTTTGCGTCACCCTTAGTGGATCCACTTCAACCGCTTTCTAATACTCTACAACCTCTGTCCAATCCTCTGCAAACGAGGGATCCACTGTCGTCCTTTAGGCATGCGATGCCTGCCAACTGCCAAAGTGAGTAACTTAATGCTCTCTTTTGCATGCATTATTGCATGAATAACAAACAGAACAAAATATGCAATCTAACAAAAAGTTAATAGAAATTACATATTATTTTATATACACTAAGAAAACGAAAATAGTAAATTTTCCTATAAATTGTGGTAAAATAGAGCCAGAAGTATAATATAGACCTTTAATCTATGATCTATTGAAAAAACGTTCATAATTATATTAAATTTAAAAATAAACATTGCAAATTGTTGAAAAAGTTACTATATATTTTTCTGGGTGTATAAATGTAGACAAAATAATAAATACACTTTAATTCTTTCATCTAATAAAACATAAAATTTTGTCTATAATTAATTTCATTTTAAACTTGAAACTGATGAGTTCTTTAATGCGAGTCGTTTGATCGTGGGTTATTTGCTCATCGTCTTCAATAAACTTGCGAAATATTGTCGTGGCATAGTTGAATGAATAAAGCTGCTTTCGAAACAACGCAACGATGAATACACAGTTGCTTCATACGTACTGCTTTTGCTAGAAAAGCCGAAGGGTAGTCGCTCAACGAAGAGATAGGCATGAGAGCAGCTACTAGTTTCGCCATTCCAGAGGCGGAAACCGCAAGCCTGTTCAAAGCTAGATTAAATATTATATTAAAGGGGTGGCCACGCCAACGCGTAGTCGAGACGCATCGTCCCTCGCCTCTCCCATTCGCGTTTCTTCAAAATGTCGACTGCGAATGCAATATTTAGTTACATAAATATTATTAAATGAACACAAATATTATTATATAAAATTATGTTTTTCTACACTTAAATTGTAACATATTTTCCATTTCTTAAATTTTTTCTTTCGTTTCTAAAGTTAAATAATTTCAGACATAAGAAATAATTAGAATGCAATATTTTAAATGTAAAAATTCTTTTAAAGTCAAACATTTTGAATATTCATTTAAATAATATGAACAAACAGTTTTGTCAAAGTTATCTATAAATAATTAAAGCTGATATTAATGAAACTAAACAGAGTCTGAACTGTCCATTATAATACGAAACTATGTATTGTGTTTGTATCACTGGTTGAATCAATGCAATTAACCAATAAAATTTGGATATAATTTTCGTCCGTGAAATTCTAACTTGAATTTGCAATACAGCCGTTTTGTAGAAAGTGTATATGGCTGGGTTTAATGAAGTTCCTGAGACTGACAGTGCAGTGTTAGTTTGCTGAATAGTGAAAGACTACAAGAGAATTTCAAATTAAAGTATGTGAAACGAATGGAGCAACGTGAAAATATTTGCCTTATTAATAATTTTTTTCTCTCTCTCTTTCTTTTTCCATTATTTGGCGCGTGAAATTCCCAACTCCAGAGTTCGATAATGCTTTTAATTATCTGTAGCCGAATGTTTTTGCTAGGTTGAAATTTTATTGACACGTTAAAACAAAAAGCGCAGTTTTTATTTACATTCCGAAATTTTTATCGACGCGGACATATGCAGACGCGATTGGAAATTAATTTTCCACCGCGTGTCTTCTCATCCAAATCAAAACTCCCCATAACGTCGGCACAAGTTTCAATGAAACATTAAATAGTTGATGAGATTGTGTCAGTGAGTTGCAAAATCACAAGAGCGACAGAGATCATGCTCTTTGCAAAAGCGAGAGAGAAAGAGAAGAATATGGAGAAAGAGAACGAGAGAGAGGCAATGATTGGTCGAAAAATGATGTAGCTGATTTGAATGGCAGGGAATTTAGTAGAAAACGGGTAACGATGTACGTGGCAGATCGACGGATTGATCGCGCAGTATTTGGGGTTAGCTTGGCTTCGACGGTTGGTGCCTTTCGACGAGGCAAACTCGGTTATTTGAGTTGGCCATAGTCGACGAGGGACGATGACCGACCCTTTGATCTCGTTGCTGCCGTGTCGTGTATAGACTGATCGCCGCCCCATCCTTTTTTGCTTTGCTCGATTCATCGGATAGCCTATCGGTTGTAGATATCACCAAAAAACGCAGAAAAAGAATCAACGCCCGCAGTTTCTATATGCAAAGTCACCCAAGTCGCTTTTGCTTTGACTCACCGAAAACCGATATTTAATGATATTTTGTACGCTATTACTATATCGATATTACAATTAGGTACATGTATCTTTTCATTTCAACTAACTTATTAAATTCGGTGCGCTTCTTTTTCTTCTTTAAATGTATGCTCTCTTTATGATTATTCTAGCTGAAAATCTATGCTTTGAACAAAAATATTTTTATAATAATCTTATAGCCATTTAATTAAATTGCGTTTATTATAAAAAAGAAATTATTAAGTCGAAGTTTGTCAATATATTTTAGTATAACTCTGTTAGTAAAATACGTGAAAATGCCAAAAACAGGAAACTTTGATTTCTTAGCAGCTTCATAACCAATTTAATAAAAATATATTACATTTTAAAAAACATCTTCCTTCCTTACACGAAGAATAAAGAATTAACAAAGTTAATTCAGGGTAACACTAATTTTGCGCCATCCTAGAAATGTAAACAAAAATTATACTACAGAATGTCAAAAAACATAAAAAATGCTGTAGTAATTCTTGTTACATTCTCAGGATACATCAGAATTAAAATACACTTTTGGTATTTTGTTTAAACCAAACTTTTTTTCAATCTTTTTTTTATATCACGCCTAGAAACATTTTTAATAAATATTACTACTTAGTGCAGTTAATTACTCGTCAATTTCTTTTAATTAAACTTACTGCTCTCTTAGGTAATAATACTAATTTTCTGGTTATATTAATCAGAGTATATATATAGTAATCATAAAAATGTTTCTAAATGCTTTAATTCAATGTGTGTCACCTTGTATTAACATTAAAATTTTCGAGAAGCTGTACAAAATGATACAGAAAAATATGTTTTATAATACAATTATTTTATACGTTTTGTATGATATGTATAGAAATCAGATAAATGTTGTGTGTGTGTGTGTGCTTAGATATGTCACAGTTCGGTTTAACGGCAAGCAATTCCTGGGGTTATGGCAGTACGGCGGGTTACGCCGGATACCTGCCGGGACCTTTAACGTCGTGCGCCGCACAAGCACCTTTTCCTCCGCCTCCACCACCCTCATCCACATTGGCTTCCTTTGCGGGAACCGCGTCGATGAGCACTTTGGCGTCTCCCGATTCCACAGCAGGACCCGCGACTGTTGCCTCGGGAAACACCGGCTCCACTCCTCAACAGGACGCTTTTTCTTCTGTCGCTTCTCGTGAGTTTTATTTCAATTTCTAATCAATTTATATTATATTATATATTTAGTTACTGTATATTTTTGAGAAAATTAATATTTTTATTATCTGTAAATATGTCTTATTCAATATATTAGAAAACATTTATTATTCTGAATTATAAGAATAATAAATACTCATGTTTACTGTATGAAGAGCTGCGTTTCAAACAAAAAATATTTCTATAACTCCACAAAATCATTAAAATAATTATTTAGGAAATATAAGAACAGAATGTTTAATATTCTCAGATTTTGACAATTAAATCGTGGATTTTGCCGGTTTTGTTAGTGAAAATTTAGGACTTTGCGACTTTGAAGAATATTAATAATAAAAGTTTCGACATCATTTTTTGAAAATAAACGATGAATTATAATTTCAAAATATTTGTATATAAAAATAATTTTATATAGCACTTTATAAAATTATAAGCGTAATAAATTTGTGTACAATTTCAAATAAAATTGTATATACATATTGTATACCAATTTTTAGGAATTACTACAATATTAAAAAAACTTTCTATACAATTATTATAATATTTGACAAAAATAATGAGTAATATTACCCAAAGAGAAATTAACAATCAGCCTACGATTGGGACAAAACTGACGATCATCGGCCGACCATCGATTTTCAATTTTGGCACAGCTTTGAAATGAAACACCAATGTTTATTGGCCCATTGTTGGTGCCCAACCGTCGTTGACGATTATGGCCCAAGCGTGGCCCAATGATTCTGACCAATAACTTTTTTATTTAATTCTGACCAACCTTTTTTAAATGAATTTTATAAAAAAAAATATTTTGTTAGTATATATATTTTGTTTGTTTATTTCAGTTATGTTATTTATAACATCAATTCTATGTTTTAATTATGCTTCGAAAGTTATTTAGTTATTCAAAAAATCCTCCGATCCTAGGAATTGAACGTCGGTATCTCAGGCTACTGGTCTCGTGCTCTATCCACTGGACTATAATATCTTCGAAAATATAAAGCACGAAATGTCCTTTTAAGCTGTTGCTTGGCTTACGAGCTTGGACCATTGTTGGGCTAATGGTTAAAAATAAATAACTTTAATCGGAAATTACAAATGATTCTTTAATATTTATTATTTTTATTATATTATATGTTTTAACAATTATGAAAACATTTATTAAATACATGTTTATAAAATAAACTTTGTTACATTGAGATTTGTATAGCTCTGAAACAGGCATATGCCATTCGCGAGCCAACTGTTAATAGATATTATTTGTCATTCACTTCAATTATTTTGTTCATTATAAATATTATCATAAAAATTATAGAATTAGAATTGTATAACAGGCTGGGTATGTTTTTTTGTTTTGTTAAAAAAAACATTATTATTACTATATAAATATTTAGTGTAAATATAATTTAATTAACTAAATGGTCTCGCCGATTTCTTTTGGTTAGTAATTAATTTAAATAACGTTCAATGTTGATCATTATGTTGTCCAATAAATAAAAACTAATATTGTTTATTTTAAGAAAACACAGAAACATATCCAGCCTGCCATACAATTCTAATTCTACAATTTTTATAATAATATTTATGATGTATAAAATATTTGAATTGAATTAGAAATAATATCTGTGAATAAATTGTTGGCTCGCGATTGGCATATGCTTAGTTCAGAGTTTCGCAAATCTTAATATAACAAAATAAAATGTATTTTGTAAGTCTTTTCAATATTTATTTAATATATATTTTCATTAAGATAATTGATAAAAAATACAGTGTAATAAAAATAATAAATATTCAATAATTATTTGTATTTAACAATTAAAATAATTCTTTTTTAACCATCGGTCCAACAATGATTCAAGTCCGTAAGTCAAAATAACAACTTAAAAGGACGTACCGAGGTTTTTCATTATTTATTGAAAAGTAATGTTCATGATAACATAACTGGAAGACAAAATGTGTTATAAACAAATATTTCTTAAAATTATATTTTATTTAAAAGAAAACCTTTCGTAACAATCATTGGGCAAGGCTTGGGCCATTATCGTCAACAATGGTCGGGTACAAACGATTGTATATTGGCAAAATTGTACATTGGTTCATCGTTGGTATGTGACAATGAACCAATGGACATCTTATGCAAGCACCAATAGTAAACCAACAGTTGGGCCATCATTGGGACTAACTCAATATAAATGATTGACTATCAACGTATTACCAATCTTGGGCCGATTGTTAAGTTTGGCAAACTATTGGATTTGCTAAGTGGGTAATTAATTAATGGTCAATAATATTAATTAATTAATAATCCTGAATAAAAATTAAATAATAATCATTAACCGACTAATTAATAATTATACAAATTAATAAATTACTAACCATATAATATTTTGTATTAAACATATCTCTACTTGTTTATAACAAACGATAATTTTCTAAATGCTTTTTGATGATGATCATCATCATAAAACTGCTTGTATTTTTGAAACATTCATAATTTGTTAGAATAAATTGATTTGGCGGGTCTTGAATTTTAGAAATGTGGATTTTCCGGGATTCGAACTAAAAAATGTATCACAAACAATTAAGATCGAAATTTTCTGAAGTAATTTTTTGCACTAATTAAAGAATGTATACTTGGAAAGCAGAAATAATTGTCTTGTTTCTTCTACAATATCAAAATTTTTTACTTTTTGGACTTGACGGATTTTGCAACTCAATATGTTTTGAACCGTTAGTAATATAAAAGCAGAAGGTAAATCAAAAAATATCAAGAAATAGCCAAATTAATATTTTAATTATATTGTTTCTTTTTATTATTATTTGTTAATCATTTATTTATTATTTATATATTATTTTCTTAAAGAGTAAAGTGTTAGAATTGCTACTTTTGTCGGGTAAGTTTATAAAGGTCTTCTGGAGACATAATAAGTCTTTCTCATATATAAATATATTGCAAACTGGAATGTTTTCAGTATTCAATGCATTCTTTCTGAGTAGCGAAATATCTGCAGTTTTCAACGTGAACGTTAAATTCAAATTAAAAAATGTGTACTATGATAAAAATGATCAAATAAATTGTTAAATTCCAAAATCCTGCAGAAGGTCAACTTTTAAAAGTATCAGGCATTAAATTAAATCAATATAAGTATACAGTGTCTTGTAATGTATTTTCAATTTGAATAAATCAAGAAAAAACAAAATTCACAATCCAACAGCCAAAATATATTATTTTTTATGTCAGCACCAATGATCAAACAAAAAAACATAAATTGTTCACATTTATTTATTATGCATTGTATATATTAACGTTCTGCAACTAGCAATTACTACTCTTGCAGTAGTTCCTGACACAACGACTTCCGGCCAAGCTGATCCGCTAGACCCACTAAGCAGTTTAATGTCTGGTTCGTCGAGCCAAAGGTACCAAGATTACGTATCCCCGCGATCGCTATCAACGGATTCAAGTACCACCGAGAGTCCGGTTCACGAGGAACAAGGCTTTGGCCAAAACTATGGCAACTATTTGCCAACGTCTGGCGTTCTTCCGAGCATATTATACTCACAACTGCACAGTAACCAGTTTCACAATTCCGACAGTCCCGAGCAACGAGCTGTAACCGATAGCTGCAGTGTGAGGCAAGAAGAAGTGCGACCTGACAACAACGTTTGGCGACCATATTAAGTGAAATCCCAACGAGTTGTGAACCTTTTTGTTCTTTTTTCGTCGTTTAATTCAAATTCCACAAGTTTGGACAATTTTATGATTTGAACTGAAACAAAATATGGGCATTACCTGTATTCAGTCATCCAAACAAGTGATGTGAATAAAGATTCAGGCTGCCAAAAGACTTTCTTTTTTAGAGCGCAAGTGGTCGCGTTTTGCCGTCAACGAATCATTATTGAAAGGAATGAATCAGTGAGTGTTGTGATTTATTTATTTATTCGTTTGTTTGTCTATTGACTTGTTTATTTATGTTTTATAAATATATATATATCTGTTGTTGTTTGGAATTAACCGCTCAGAGGTAACGTGAATATTAGTGAGACTGAATATTCTACGAGACGAAAGACTACAACTTAGTGAAATAGATGAAATAGGCAATTTTACTGTACATTTTGTTTCAATTTGTAGAACTATATGAAGTACACTGAGATTAATTTGCAATATTGAATTGGAATATTTTAAATTTTGAAACAAGGACAAATTTTTAATAATGTGATTTTAAATTTTATTAATTTAAAAAGATTAATTCGAAAAAAAATTATTCTCATTGTATAATTAAAGAGTTGTCGGCAAAATTATAAACGGAATAACGAAAAGAGTGTGATCATAATTGTATATATTTGTACATAGATATCGATAGAATATCGTCGTCTCTCCGATAAATTAACCGCATGTAAGTCAAAAAATAAATTATTTCTTTAATTATGTTTCATAGTATATATATACGCAAATATATATATATTGCATATAATGTACGTTGCTAATGCGGGTTCGTGCAATGATCACTAAATTGAATCACTTGTTCAGTTGGGAAACAGTGCGTTTCCTATTTGCCTATAGAACAAGGTTTCCCTCCATTTTTGACTCGTGCAATATTTTTTCGTTCGCCAAAGTCGTTCAAAAAAAAATGAAACGACAGATTCAGGTTCGATTAAAATGATTCAAAATTCCTTAGCTTTTGGCGTCGCGCGTAACTAAAAATATTTCGACAAACGAAAAATCGTAGCTTAGTCTAACGACAAATAAGTCAAAATAAAATTAATACATTTCTTGTACAATTTTTGGAAACAACAAAAAATGATTCGACAGATAAATTGCCGTCAAAATTTTGTGACGCGTAAGAAGGGGAGGTAAACCGGCTGAGATTGGCTTTATTCAAGCCCTAGCTTTATTTCCGGCCGTAAATAAACACAGTCAAGTTTTATTTCCAATCTACATATCTACCGATATATTGTTAATGTAGTTTTTAACTGAAAATTGAATAAAGTGTATTTCAAAGTAAATGTACTTTAACTCTTTTGCAAAACCTCTGTTCTACATTTTCCGTTTTCATAATCTTTTAAGTTTCAGCAACATTTTCTTTTGTTAAATTTTCAGTTAAAAATTCTTCTTCATCTCATTTGAAAGTTATCTTATCTTGTTGTTAGTAGAAAACAAATATCATGCATGTTTTATATAAAAATGTTGTGTACATATTATTATAAGCATAAGTAATATACACAAATAAAACAATCAAAGTAAGCTGGTGTAAAATGTTGAGCTAAGATAAATCCGTATCCCAGATTACACCATTGACGGCCCCAAAGGATTGCCTATAGTGTTGGTGCATGCAAATTTGCGAAAGATTTAATTAAATCTACAGCGGGAGTTTCATGTTGTCCGCTAGATAAGCTTCGAGTCGACGGGGAGATATGGATGAGCAAAGCAGGGAACAATAAAAACATATTCTCGGACTGTCAGACAAGTACTCGCAACACTACCTCCAGAGTAATCGCACAAATGAAGATTTACCACACCATTTATATTGTTTCATATGAAAGTCGTGCTGTTAAAAACTTCAAGGACCCACTTGATGTTTTTAGAGCCAAAATTCACATTTTTATCGTACATTTCACTAACTTTTACATTAAATTTTGATTAAAATTATGTCCAAGGAATAATTTGAAATATTTGCGTGCAATTTTTATTGGAGATTCCATTGAAAGCAGTAGCTTTATTATATCAACAATATTCACTCTTAAAAAAAACTTTTTAAACAAAATTATTCAATTTACATAAAAATATATAAGTTGTTTGATTAAGATGGTCATTCATAATACGATATGGAAATAAAACTAAACAATGAAGAATGTGGCTGATCCCTAAATGTATAGTACTTTGGATATCGGAAAGCGCACGCAAACGTTCATATGACGAAGCCAAGCAATAAATGGGCACTCTAATGGACTTCAAATATAGCTGTTTGAGCTGAACAAAGCCGGGATGTATTTTTTTGATCAATCGGCAAACAATACTGCGAGCGTTTATCTCATATATGCCATAGCATACGCGGGAGAGACGTGGCGAACGTCCTGATGGACGCACGACCTGGCGCTCGTGAGTAGATAGGTAGGAGTTGGCGTTTATACGTGGTGCCTGCATAATGGAGTAGAGTGGAGTAGAAAACAGATAATGGAGTATAGAGAATAGTGTGTAGCGAATGCCGTTGTCCGACGAGCCGCTGCGAATGCGGGGCAAAGCAGAATACGCGCCACTAGAGAGAAAGAGAGAGAGAGAGAGAGAGAGACACCAACACCACGCCAAACTGGACACGGCTCGTTGGTTCGAGCAGTTGGCCATACCGATTTATCGTCCTGCCTCTGTCCGCGTGAAACACAGATTTTGCCTAAATTTTCGCTCCAACATTCTCCAACATTCGATGCTGCATAATTAAACCGGCAACATCACTTGTTATGATTATATCTTTCAGTTTGTTTAATATTTCGAATATGTTTAGGCACTTTTTTTGTTCTAAAAACGTTTTATGTGTTTAATGCATGTTGAATCAAGCAGTAATGATTTATGATCTTGAAGTTTTGCTTAATTTGATTAATGAATGAAAATTTAACGAAAATGCAGATATGCCAAATGTTTAGTTGTATGAACAAAAATTTTGGAATTAAAATAATGTTATGATTGAAATCGACACGAGGTCAGGAGATGGAATTAAGGCAGAATCATGACATTGAAACTTTTTTTTATTTAGTATATTTAACCCTTTGAGACTCGCGATATTATACAATATAGAGCATACTCAAAACTTTATGATCTTATCTCAATTTTTCAAAAAAATTTAATTTGTTTTGTTCGATCAGTTAGAAATATCAAAATTGTTTTGAGTATAATAACCTAACATATTATATAACATCTTGATTACTGGTAAAATACTTACTTCGTTAAAATGATATAACAGCGGAGTTTATTTTCTCTTTCTCTCGTAGACTCACCGTTAATTTCATTTTTTTTCCTTACACTATGCCCTTATACACCCAGAGAAAGGTTTAGTTGAATCAACTAAAATTGTCTTTCTTTTAACGAAATATTTATTGAAAATAAATAAAGTTTAATTGTTTTAACAATAATTTTTATTTGTTTTAAATAATTCTTTCTGTGAGTGTACATATCACCTTAAATCGATATCAAAAGGGCTGAAAAATTGCAATCTTAATCCTCACACAGGAGGAGTAATTCCTTCTAATACATTTTACTTCAGTATACATTTAATCTGTATTTGTCAAATATCATTAGATGCACTATGAAAAAAAAGTAAATATGACCTGTATATTGGTATTGTGATCTAGAATTTTATCGACGATCGATAACTGCTTTTAATGTTTTAACACAAAATAACATAACTTTAATCAAAGTCTTGTAGTAAAATCAACTAGATTATTGAACCTTGTGTTTAAAGATAGAACTTATTCAAAAATACAGGTAATGCCAACTACATAAGTTTACATTATTACAAATGTTTCCATAAATTACTTTTTCAAATTAGTGTAACCCCATTTTATTTCCCGAGTAGTCTGCCATAACAGATGTTTTACTTTCGCAACTGCTGCATACGTTATAGTTAAAAGTGCAGTCACGTTTGCACCTGTTATGACAATTCCAACATAAAAGTGCAATGGACTATGTACAAAGGTAATTAGACAAATTTCACCTGAGTTTACATTGATAAAAGGTAAGGAAATATTTTCATTAAAATATTTTTAAGTCAAAATATTCAAAACGTTTACATTTGAACAAAGTCATCTGCATAATGTTAAGAAATCCTACCCTCTCCAGCATTTTTTTAAATTAGAATCGAATTATAAGTATGTTTTATTGTTTATGTGAATACTAATAATTTAAAAAATCATTGAATATATATATTAATTTTCAGATTCTAGTAACAAGTTATGTTACAGTTACATATAACTCAAAAAAAGTAAGTGAAATTTATTAGAGCATGGTTTATACCTTATCTCATTATTTTTCAAAGTTATGTTTAACTTATCAGTTTGTTTATAAATTTTTTTTAATTATAACTTAATTTGTCTTAATTAAATTAAGTTTTACACTCTTAGAAATGATCTATTTACAATGAAATAAAAATCTTTTAATTATGAATCATTTATAGAGTAAAAAATTATTTTTACAATAATATGACATGCTTTAAAAGTAAAAATATGTTATTTTCATAAATAAATAAAAGAATTTTGTGATATATATATTTTATTTTTTTCTTCAAATGAACTCTTTTAATCTCAAAAAGATTCTAGTTTGTTCTTAGTATTATGATCCACAGTGCCAAAGTCAATATTGCCGATTAGGTTATATCATTTCAATACGGACGGTTGCGATTAGTATACAATACAGGACCATTAAGACTAACATGGTGTATGAGATATGGAGGTAAACAGCAACAAATTGCGTCGTACGTTAAATCATGTAAAAATCACAAAAATCTTCCACTAACTCTATTAGAGTTAGTGGAAGATTTTTGTGATTTTTTTTTGTGATATTAAGAAAGCATCAATTATCATTGTCTTGCTATTTCTCTCAATTTGATTCTGTCCACATGTTACAGTTTGGACCAAAACATTCAGCCGAAATTAAATCTTTGACAAATTATGAAGATTTTAAACATATTTTACATCACGAAATTACTATTTCTCAAATTATGACTGTACCTTCTCTTATTTTTTATCAAACAAAATTAAGAAAAAAAAAACTTTTTAGTTTTTGGATTAGAAGAAGATTTATTGCCTGCATTTATCGAGATTGAGCATTTTATTTTAATCGAAAATAATTTATTATTAATTGTTAGGGAGTACGCAACTGTAGGTTTTAATAAACACGTGTATGCTTATTGCATTGAGAAAACTAATATCTGGCGATGTATCACATTAAAAGATATTCACTCAAGGGAAGTTTTACAGAAAACATTTTTTACTGGAGATGCAAGATATTCTGTTATTTAAAATAATTATTAAAAAACAAACTTATGTTTATAATAAATTATTGTTAAAAATCTGTGTATTATATACATTCCTGTATACCTTAATTTACAACTTTTTGAGATTATTATATATCATAAAATTCCATAAGTATTTAAATAAATATTCTTTTCTATATGTACTGAGCAGTATCCTCTTACTATCAGTATCTATCTATACTATCTATACTATCAGTATCTGAATATATCCTCTTAACGATAAATGATTTCATTTAGCTCCTAAAAGATTTTAATGTATGTAAGTTTTAGATAATTTTCTTTTAACTATTAAAAGAATTCTTTTTGTCGTTATTCTAAGCAGATAATCTATTAACGATTAAAAGATTCTTTCAATCTTAAAAGGATTTTTGTAAGAGTGTAATTAAGATAATGCTTATAAACAAACTGATAAAAAACTTCACTCAGCAATTTTTGTTGATCAAACCAAAGTTCTTCGCTAACAAGAATCTTGACTTGTTATACCATATTTAAATCATATAATTTAAACGATAACAAATTGAAAATTTCCCAAAAATAAACAACACAGTCACAAAATATTGTTAACATATTGATCATAGTTTTTTTATTTCAACGATCATACTATAGTAATTAATAATAAACGTTAAATTTATAAAGGTAAACAGTATGTAAAAAAATATCAAATCTATCAATATCTTATATTAAATAAGATATTTAAAATTTTTATTTCTATTTTACCATTAATAGTATATTGTACAACTTTTTCCACAAGTCGTACACGATACTATTTCCAACAAGGCCATGAAAAGTGGCCTGTTTTCTCATCATGTTTTCAGTGGGAAAAGCAACTACTTTTCCCACAAGTGAATGCTTTTCCCACGCATGGAGGAAATAGGTTACTTTTGCCACCGAAAACAGTTGAGAAATAGGCCACTTTTCATGCGCGTGTTGGAAAAATTTTTCAAATGTCCTATTCTTTGCCTGAGGCGTCGTTATGAATGACTTGCTTGTACACCAAAAATGTCTCATTTATTCAATTTTAAGACACTTTTCGCGTCTCAATCATCAAAAATGTCTCAAAATGAGACACTTGTGTTTGCAATGTAGTCATGAAGCTTCACAATGTGCAAAAAGAATTCTTATAACAAAAGAAAACAATTACTTTTATTATTTTTTATACATTCATTACAAATATTCATAAAAAATTAAATTTGTTTATGTTAAATTTGTTTATAAATATGTTTATTAATAAATAATTATAATTTTGTAATGAAATATTGAAAATTCTAATGATACAAACAAATTCATGCTCACGATAAAAACAAGGTCAACCTAGGTCAATGTGAAACGTTTGTCGAAAGAAGAGAAAAAGGAAAGGATAAAAAAAGCAAACAAAAAATGTCCCAGAGCCCTACATATTGATAATCAGAGAGATGGTCTCATCCACTATTCGCTTATACGTACGCACGTTTACTTTTTTGCACTGAACGCACACACACACATACATATACACACACAGAGTATTTTCCGTAACGGGGTTGAAAGCAAAAAAGGGGTGGGGATATCAAGGGGAGGAGAAAATACGCGCGAGGGTGACGACGACAAAGGGGCGAGAGGGGAGGGGGGATACTCGTTACGTGCACCGGTCACTTCCACTTGGGCATGACTATCGACAGTAACCCCATGCAAAATCGCCCTTTGTCCCGCTCACAGGGAAATTACTTTTTGCACAGCGTCGATTAAGGGGTGAATTTTCGAGCGACAGGAACCGATCATTTCGAGTCAAAGTATGGAAAGGACACGGGGGATTATCTAAAGAGCCATTATCTCTGTTATCTGACACGAATGAATCGTGCACATTTTGCCTACGTTGCTTCGTCAAAAGCAAAATCAGTACAAATAGGAATGCTTTTACTTCGTATTTCTCATTTCAATTTATAACACCATCACGTTAATGTTAGCGTATTTATACACCGCGACATCAGAAGTCAGACGCATTTTAGCGTCATAATATATAGGAGCATATGTGTGTGTGGGTGATGTTCAAATTTACATTATGCATTTATTTACGTAAATTCACTTGCAGCTTTAGCAAATCTATTTTTTTCTTACATTTATAACAAAATTACATGAATTTATATCAGGTGATTAATCTTTATAATGTTTGTAATTATTTATTAGAACAAAAAAGGGTTTAATAATTATTACTTGAAATTTAACTTAAAATGATAGACAGATATATCATGATGTATTCTGGAACACTGTAATAAACTAATTTTTGTCTATTTAGGGACAAAAATAGAGCTTTTTGTGTGCAACCAATATTTTTTACAAACTTCATTTACGTAAACTACAATTACCTGTGACTGACATTATTATTGTTACATAATTCAAAAATTGAAATGCATTGATGCAAAACCGGAGAAGTAAATTTTAAATAAAGAATAAATTTGTTAAACAAAATATTAATATTAATCGTTATACTCAGTTCAATAGCATTTAAAAGTATACAAGTTTTCCTTATTTAATTAATTGAGTATATCAATTTATTTAAAAAATGATGAAAATTATTAACTTAAATAATTAATTTAAATAAAAAATAACATCGAGTTTATAACAAATGGACAAATAATATATAGGCAATAAGATTATTACAATCTATGTTTATTTTATTTAAAAAAATCCTAAATTTAGTAAAACTAAATCACTCTTAACTAAAAAATAAACCAATCTTAACATAAAATTAATTGGGACAAAAAATATAACCATCTATAATTAAAAAATTTTGAATTTAGTGCAATTTATTATTTTTGCAGTGATACTTACAAACACATTTTAAGAAAGTTAACCCTTCTCCGACCAGGTTGAGTCCAATGGACTCGTTAGAAAGAGAAGTACGAGTGAACTATTTCTCATGAGACAAGGATAAAAAAGGCATGGTTGGAGATAGGTTAAAATGTTGAAAATTTTTTACTTAAAATTTAAAACAATTTGAGTACTGAAAAATAAGTCCAAAAATTTAAATATGCTTAAAATTAAGTTTTACATCTACGATGCACCTGAATTTTCTGTGCGTTCTACAGCACCTTTTCTGAGGGAAGGACAATAATGTTTCTTCGTGTAGAAATATTTTTTCTGTGCATGCCGCAACAGCAGCTTTTAACCACTGAAGAAATTCCTGGGGAAAACACAGTAAATAGTTTATTTTCGTGTAGAGACAACAAAAAGCAACATGTTTTTTTACTTGTTTTATTATAAGCATTATGTTATCTTTAGTTTTTAAATAAAATATTTTTCAAATTCCGTGTTTGTTAAATTTTGTACACACTGTTTTTAAAACAATAAAATAATTGAACGAATGTTAATCGTTTTTTTTTTATTTTCTATTATCAATAATAATTATTATTGTAAAATAAATAACCAATATATTAATTTATTTATTTTATTTCAATTTTATCATTTGAAATTAAAAAAGTGAATCACTTTAAAGTGAACATTTTAGGACTTTTAAACATTTAAAAAATGTTTTTTCAATAGATAAACAAATATTCAAAATATAATTGATTTTTATGACCATTTATCTTTTTTCTCCCAAAATAAAAACATATGGCCACTTGGAAAATTTTTTATTACTCTGCACTATTGGCAATGCAGGTAAAAATATTGTTTCATAAACCACTAGTTATTTTCCAAAAAATCAGTTTCGCAACACCCTTGATCTGTAAATGTCTTTTGGCTTTCCGGGACGCGAACGCATTTAGTATTAGTGCAAAGGATGTTATTATTGTTTAAGTATAATTAAGTATCGCGTAATCTATAGTTATTTTATTTATAAACAAATCACTTTTTGTTGTGCTCCGATTAAGATGATTTTAAGAAGATAAAAGTTGTGAATAGTGTGGTACTATAACTTCTATCAAAATTTTAAACTAATTTATAAATGTAACTTTAATTTGTATAAATAAATTTTTAAAATAAAATTTACAGTTTCCTGTGGTAGGATGGTTGCTGTAAGAAAGAAGGACGGAGTATGCTGAGTGCTTGCAGTTGACTGGTATAAGCACTCTGCAAATAGGGCCACGGTAAAAAAGTTACATAATTAATTTTACTGAATTATAATATGTTGAAACATATTCAAATCCTATTTTCAATAATTTTTTTTACTTTTTAGAAGCAGCATGATACGCTTCAAATCTGTGGTCCTTAATGGTAAGTGACCTTTTTTAAAAAATATTTGCATGTGTTGTATCGGAAAAAACAATTGAGTGAAGAGAATCAAGAGACATTTTTTTATACATTCGACTGGCGTTTTCTGAATACAAAATTCTATTAATATAATATATACACAGGGTGTAACAAAAATATAGTGCACCCAGGTACCTGTAGCTTCCTTTCTATCTATTTTATATTCAGAATATATAAATTCTGAATATAAAATGTAAACATATTTTTTTTCTTTATAGTATAAAATAAATATATACATAGCTTTTTGTTATAAAATTGTTTAATGGAGAACAAATAAAATATTTATAGAAAAATTCATAACGAACATTTAAATACTGAACTTGAAAGAAAAATATAAATTGAAAGTGAAGCGAATTCGGTAGGATTTTGTGTAAAATGCATGACAGCAGTAGTGAAATAAGTGCAGCTTGACGAAGTGTGCCCGGGGGGTTACGGCTCTTGATTACCAAGATCTTCATCTACATGCTAAACATCGCTCCTCGACTCGCTGTCTTGAATACTCTTGTACTTACGTATGTATCTAGATCTACACTCCGAGCATGGCCTAACCTCCTTAAGAGCATCCCACCTACCCCCGAGAAATCCCTCTTCCTCCCTTCTCGTGCATAATGCTTTCCTCCCAAACCCATTCAATGCGAAACACATTCTCATTCCATCTATATAATGTTTGCTTAGATTAAATTAACAGACCGTGAGGAACCACCCTTTTGTTCATCCTTTTCAATCTATATGCACAATTCATAAGAATACACAATATTTGTAAATAATAGAATTGCAATTTATTGTAGGATATTTACCATAATTAAAATTGAAAAAAATTAGAAAAAAACATATAATAATAATAAAGCATTAAACTTGTGAATGTAAGGAAAAACAACTTAATTGTAAATTAAATCGCTTTACATGTTTTTCCTTGCCAACATAGAAATATAATCCAAGAAATAGAAGAACTTCATATAAAGACATTAAAGACATTTATATTCATATTTTTATGAGACAAATAAAAAATATTAAATAGCATTCGATTTTAATTAAAGATAAAATGGATGAAAATTATAAATTAATATAATAATAATACAGCATTTATAAAAAAAAGTGAATAAATTGTTTGGAAATTCCTTCCTTAAAAAAAACCGTTTTGAAAATTACAGATGATGAAAAGTGCTCATGAAAAATCTTCATGAGCTTTAAATGTTA
The DNA here is from genome assembly GCA_022817425.1 of Gryon sp. ZL-2020. Taxonomy (NCBI): domain Eukaryota; kingdom Metazoa; phylum Arthropoda; class Insecta; order Hymenoptera; family Scelionidae; genus Gryon; species Gryon sp. ZL-2020. Next base: position 2,925 of record JABFPJ010000266.1, on the reverse strand, counting down.
ATGGACGATATTTTTAAATATTCTTATTTTAGACAATATTTTAAAATAGTCAAAAATTAATTTTATATATTATTAACAAAGTAAAATTGTTATATTACGTCATTAATTAATGTTTTTTATATTATTCATAATATTATAACTCAATTTAAATATTTTAAATTATTAATTGCTTTTTATGTTTATTATTATCTATTGCTTAACAAAATTTTTAAATATTAAATAATAAGGGTTGCAAGGTAAAATACTAATAATATTTATGATAGTAATTGTAATAAATTACATTTATTTTAATTTACTTTGATTTATTTTACGAAAACAAATATGCCAAATATTGGACTATGCTGTGCAATGACATGGTTCAGTAAATGTTTATATTTTAATGTTTTACTATTCGAATCGCAAAAAACTTTAACATACAAGAATATGTAATAAAAATTTGTTGACAAAGTTTTCATTTTTCACCACACTTGTTGATGGTCCTCTTAATTAATCAATAGGAATAAATTAAGAAATTTATATATAATTTATATATCAAATATTTTGTATGTATATCAAATATTTGATTTATATATTATAATATCAAAATTAACAGCTGACAGCATGTATACTTTTCCTACATAAAAAAAGTCTATGATATATTAACAAAAAAGCGACGTTTCAACTTCTAAGCGAAGTCCTTTTCAAGACTAGAAAATAATGTTTCATTATAACACACTCTATGCATAACTAAATCTCATAATACAACAGCATATGCTACAATTTAACATATAAATTATAATTAATTGCATAAATATACATACCTAAATGTAAAAAATTTCTTTAAAAAATTGTATTAATACAATTAATTACTTAAGATAATTTTTAATTTTATTTTACTTGTCGAACTTTTATTATTATACTTTGAATACATTCGAATTCATCATAATTAAACAAATTTTTTTTTATTATTATTTGTAGGAAAAGAAGTTTTGTGCGATGTAAACGCCACCTTTCTCAGACATAAGATGCTGGAACTAAGTTTCTTCTTAAATCTTTACCTTACCGTCTTCACGACACCATCGGCATCACTTTCTTTAAGACTTTCTTTAAGAAATTCTTTCCCTTTTTTACCGACATAGAATTCGTATATTTAAATTAAACTAAGCATCAATTAAAATTAAATCAACATAATAATTTATAAATTAAGAACTTGATAAACATTGTTTAAACGTATATTAATTTTTTATGTTAATAAAATATAATATGTTTTATAAAAATGCTTTTTTATATTCGTCGATTGAAAAAGTTTTATTTATTTATTCAATGTCAAAATTTTTTTCTTCTCATTTTTTAATAAGCATTATTTTTAATCTTCATAGAAAAATCATAAAAATTCTCTAAATAAAAGATATTTAGAGAATAAGTTTTTCCGAAAATAATTAATTTCCCCATGACTTAATTGTCATTTTAAGTTTCGTTATTATTAACTAATGAATAAAATATACATTTACTAAGATTACATACAAAGTTTTTTTAATTTTAAAAGAGACATTTAAATTCATTTTACCGACTTTCACTTTCTTGCGCGCGACTTTACCACGGGGTGAATTTCTTACTTCTAAAGAAGGGTGCGAGAAAGTCTAAAGGAAGAATTTCTTAAAGATCTTTGTAGTCTTATCCGTCCGAGGGCGACACTAGTCTTTTACGAAGAATAATATTTTCTTTGTTAAAAAAAAACAATATAAAAAAATACAAAAAATATTCAGTACTGCAAAATTATAATTTTTACTGTCCCAATATTCTTACTAAAGTTTTTTTAACTTAAGTCTAATAGTTAATATTTGGTAGAAATTAAAACGACAATATATATTTCATTTTTTTAATTAAAAAAAGACATTTTTATATGTAAAATAATGCATAAGATTACGAGGTTCTAAAAAATATGAATATATATCAATTTCATTGACAATCATTATCAAACGTGATTCTGCAATTATTTTCTTTAATATTTTTTTATTTTAACTTACATTTACCATAGTTGTTTAGATACAAAATGCTTGTGTGATAATTCATGCAAATTGTGTAAAATTAAAATTTAAAATTAAAAGATAAATCTATTTCTCTGGGTTCCTAAAAATATTAAAAAATGTATCGATTATTCGGCGTGTTCATACTCTAAAGAATAAAGGCGATTAAATATTCAAGCGATTTTGATAATATTTAAAATATACAGAATACATTAAATATAATAAATGTCCCTGTAGCTTGTACTTCAATGAATTTCAATGCTTTTTGAAATGTACTCATAATTGTAACGACAATTTTAAGAAATAAATATATGCATTTATTTATTTAAACGAATGAAATTGAATTAATAAATCGGATTTTCATCGTTAGGAATATTCTGCATTTTTTTCAAATTCATCATTATAATTTTAAATCGTCAGGAGTTATTTCATTTTTAATGCATGATACAATTCAAAATTTACATTTTATTTTATATGTTCAGTCGATTATTCTTTTTTTGATATATCAATTATAATATAGTAATTAATTAAATACAATTAAAAAATAATCGAATAGTTTTTTTGTATAATAGTCCAAAAATTGAAATAAATTACAGTAAAATTTCCTTAAAATTAACCACAAAAATATGTTAAAAAATATAAAATAAAAATAAATAAAAATCAACACAAATGCCCTGTGTCTTTAATAAATCACAATTTGATCTAACCAAATTCTTTCTATTAGGTTGATTAAATTGCATCTTGCAATTATAGAGATATGTTTTTCAACGAAAACAACTTTATTTCGAAGGGACGTTTGATTGTAAGTAAATGCGGTAGCTTTGTAAAAGAAGGTGTAGCATATCTGGTGCAAGCGTTCGGCGTTCGTTGCAGTGGTACATTTTTTTTATTCTTTTTTTTTTTTTTTTTTTTTTTTTTT